>CAUYON010039166.1:0-50572 GCA_963573935.1 Arctocebus calabarensis | reverse complement strand
GGAGGTTGCTGTGAGCTGTGATGCTACAGCACTCTACCCAGGGTGGCAGCTTGAGGCTCTGTCTCAAAAAAAAAAAAAAAAAAAAAAGCAATAGAGAAAAACAATGAATGCAAAAGCGGATTCTTTGAAAACATCAACTAGCAAGACTGATGGGAAAAGGAGAAAATACAAATTACTAATACGGAGAATGAAAGAGAGGATTTCACTATGTACCCTGAAGACATTAAAAAGTTAACAAAGAGATATATTGTGCATAAATAACTCTATGCACAAAATTTCAGTAACTTTAATAACAATAACTCAAAACCTACAAACTACCAAAATTTACTCAAGATTAAATAAATAAACTGAATGGTTCTATAACAATAAAGAAATTGAATTCATAGTCCTTCCAAGAAAAATAAATCTCTAGTCCTACGTGGCTTAATTAGAGAATTCTCTCAAACACTTAAAGAAGAAATAACACCAATTCTAGACAATCTTTTCCAAAAAAAAATAGAAGAGAAGGACCGCTTTCAAACTCATTTTATCACGCTAGCATTTTCCCTGATGCCAAAAGCAGACAAAGATAATGCAAGAAACAAAAACCACAGACCAATATCTGTCATGAACAATAAAAATCTTCCACAAATATTAGCAATTGGAACTTAGCAATATATAAAAATGATAATTCACTGTAACTAAGTAGGGTTTATTCCAGAAGTGAAAGGCTGATTCAATGTTCAGAAATCAGTCAATGTAATCCACCATGTTAACAATCTGAGAAGCAAAAGCGCATAATTGTATCAACTCATGCAGAAAAGGCATTAGATAAAACTCAATACCCATTCATGATTTAAAAAAAAAAAACACCTTTCAGCACACTAGGAATAGAAGAGAACTTCCTCAATCTCATACAGGTCATCATATACCATATGACATTCATTGCTATTAAATATACTTTTGGGGGGATTTTTCCTTCTATACATTTGACTGTAAAAGTAGTCTTTATTTCCACTCTCAAGAGTCTAGTCCAAACTGAAGTCAAACTTTAATTTCAAATCCAATCCAGATTTCCATAGCATTGACTAAGGATCTGAGTGGACAGGGCTATATAGCAAATGCTGGTAGGGCTTTGCTCAAACCCCTTCAGAGCCCTTTGTTCAGACACCCTCAGACCCCTTTAGAGCCCTTTGCATGCACACTAGTTCCCAGTGTGATGTTATTTTTTTATTATTAAATCATAAACACGTAGATCATGTATACATTAATGCATTTATGGGGTACAGTGTGCTGACTTCTTATAGAATTAGGAACACTTACATCACACTGGTTAATACCTCATCTCCTTTACTTAATTATTGTGTTAAGACATTTATGCTCTATACTAATAGATCTGACATGTACCCTTGCATTATGCACCATAGGTGCGGTCCCACCATTCACCCTCCCTCGATCTGACCTCCCCGCTCCCCTTATGTGATGTTATTCTTAACAGCCAACCCAGTGTCTCTGTGAGAGAACTGCCCTAAGCTGCCGGAGTGCGCTGCATCCTTGCACACAGAAGGCAGAAAGCATCTTGGCATCTACATTATTTTCAACCACAGGTGCCTTTAACCAAAGGCTATTTGGTTTCAAAGTATAAATCCTCCAGCTCCCATGTTCCTAGTAGGGACAACTCTGAGATGGGACCTATGTGTCTCCATTGTTTCCTGTAAACTTCACTACCAGCGTAGGACCTTGCTCAAGCACTTCCTGATAAATCACATTCATAAGAATCCTTGTCTCATAGTCAAGGAGACTGCACATTTACTTCGCCTCCTCCCCTTCCTCTCCACACTTCCCTATTCGCCTGCTCCATTTTTCCTAGGAATACTTCGTTTTTATTTTCTTTTGAGACAGAGTCTTACTCTGTAGCCCCAGAGTAGAGTGGCATCATAGCTCACAGCAACCTCAAACTCTTGAGTTCAAGTGATCCTCTTGCCTCAGCCTCCTGAGTAGCAGGGATTACAGGCATGTGCCACAATGCCGGGCTAGTTTTTCTATTTTTAGTAGAGATAGGAATATCACTCTTGCTCAGGCTGATCTTGAACTCCTGACCTTAAGCAATCCACCCTCCTCAGCCTCCCAGAGTGCTAGGATTACAGGCCACCATGCCCAGCTAGAACATGTTTTGTTTTGTTTTGTGACAGAGTCTCATTCTGTGCCCTAGGTAGAGTGCTATGGCATCATCATAGCTCACAGCAACCTCAAACTCTTGGGCCTGAGTAATCCTTTGCCTTAGCTTCCTAAGTAGCTGGGATTACAGGAGCCTACCACAATGCCCCACTAGTAAGGATCACTTTCCAATGAATCAGTTTCACGGGATCCTCACCTCAGGCTTTGCTCCTGGAGAGCCTAGGACTGTAGTTACAATGGTTCTGTTATTTATTTTTCTTTCCCTTTTCTCCTCACTGATCCTCAAGGGTTGGGGCAAGAGAAGGAAGAATGCAAGGAAATGAGGCCTATGATCCATGCTTTTGTGGCAGTCAAGGTGCTCTTCACAGTCTGACTCCAGCATTGGTTTTTTCTGAGGCCTATGGTGAGGGCCCAGTGATCCTATGGGATCCTTGGTGACACATAGTCCTTCACCATCAGTTCCTGCCCAGGTTGCGGCTGTACACCCAGAGACCCTGGCAGCCTCACTCTTGCAGAGTTTTGCCACCTCTTGGGCAGGGGTCCTTCCTAGATGGCTCGAGCCTGACGTCACAGAGCCCACTAGGCTCATAAGTTCTTTGGCATCCTTACCCTGCCAGCCAGATGAGGCAGCTCCAGCCCACTTGTTTGACTTCATACTTTTGTCAAGAAGTAGAAATGAGGTCTCTCTCACCTTTTCTCCTCCATGAGAAGGACCCATTTCCAATTCTCTTTGGAAGTGCTCTAAATTTTCTTTGTTGTTTCTAAATAAAATCTCTTCGTTACTCTGAAACTCGTGTGGGTTACTTTTGCTTTCTAGCCATACTGCCTATGTCGCTAAAAAATAAATTTAAAAAAAAAGTAGAAATGAGGCTATTTCACAGCTCGGCGCCTATGGCTCAGCAGGCTAAGCCTCCAGCCACGTACACCTGAGCTGGCAGGTTCGAATCCAGCCTGGGCCCACCAAACAACAATGACGGCTACAACCAAAAAATGGCGGGATGTTGTGGCAGGCACCTGTGGTCCCAGCTACTTGGGAGGCAGAAGCAAGAGACTCACTTGAACCCAGGAATTGGAGGTTGCTGTGAGCTGTGATGCCACGGCACCCTATCCAGAGTGACAAATTGAGGCTCTGTCTCAAAAAAAAAAAAGAAATGAGGCTATTTCTTCACAATTGCCATGGAACTCCTGAAGGCAACTCCATAGACTCCCCTAAAATTTTCCTTGCCCCTGTCAAATAGCAGCCTGCAGAAAACTGGAGGCATCACATTACCCTACTTCAAATGATACTACAAAGCTAAAGTAAAAGCTACAAGGCATGGTACTGGCATTCAAAGAACTAAAAGTTGACCTTCCATTTCTCCTGGAATCCCATTACTAAGTATATACCCAGAAGAACAAAAATCATTTTGTTCATACCACAAGGACATTTGCACCAGAATGTTTATTGCAGCTCAATTAAGAATTGCCAAGTTGTGGAAGCAACCCAAATGCCCATCAATGCATGAATGGATCAACAAATTGTGGTATGTGTACATGTACTATTCAGCCATTAAAAAAGATGAAAACTTTACATCTTTTACATTTACATGGATGGAATTGAAATACATTCTTCTTAGTAAAGCATCACAAGAATGGAAAAATAAATATCCAATGTACTCAATACTAATATGAAACCAACATATAAATAATTATATACCCATATGAACAATATAGTCTAATATAGGGCAAGAGAAGGAGGGAGGGTGAAGGAAGAGGACAATTGGCAGAAGGAAAGAATACAGGTAATGGGATCTCATCTAAATGTGCACATTGTAATGGTGTATAACATGCCCCCTGGGTGAAGAGCTCTTTTAGAACTGGAACTTTACCGTGGAAGTGAGAAGAATGTAATCTAAAATTTATACCCTCATATTAATTTGAAATAAAAAAATAGACACATAGATTATTTGAACAGAATAGAGAACCCCAAGATAAAACCAGATGCCTACAATGATAGGCACAAAGCCCATATGTAAGATTTTTATATAGATTATTTCTGTGAGAGTAAGTTAAAAGTCTTTGGGAGATGGATTGGAAAAACCTGGCTAGCACTCCATTTTTGTTATAGGCCTAGTCACGAAGGAGACAGGGAATGTGCATGTGGGCAGGGCTTGAAACCAAGCTCTGTATATCTTGGGAATTTCCAAACTACTCCCTAAAGATGGATGACTACCTCCAGATGGTCTGTTAAAGGTCAAGCATTATTGCCATTTGGTCCCCCAGAGTTCTGCTTTGTGTCTGTTTGATCTCCCAGGCCTTAGGTTTTTATGGTATGTTACTTCCAATTAGTTAGCCTGAGAAAAACTTTAGATAAGGTAAGGAGTGTTGTTATTGTCTAGCAGTAGACACCCTAATGCCAGGTGGTTAGAGCCTGAGTCCTTTGGTCTGAGCTATTCGATTATTAATTTATGAAGCATACATGCAGTACTGCCTATATAGGTTGAGGTAAAATAAAGATTTTTGTCCCACATCAGAGAGAGCAGTGTCCTTCCTTTTCTATCAAAGAATTTCAACTGCAGGACTTATCCTCTGCCAACGTCACTGACATTCACTTCACCCAACGTACAACCAACTGATCTTCAACAAATAAGACAAAAATTACACTGGAGAGAGGACACATCACTCAACAAATGGTGCTGGGAAAATTAGATAGTCATATGCAGAAGAATAAAACTGGATCCCTGTCTTTCACCATACGTCAAAATTAACTGGGTTAAATACTTAAATGTAAGACATAAAATACCGTAAAAATTATAGAAGCAGGCTCAGTGCTCTTTGCTAAATGGTTAGGGTGCCGGCCACATACATTGAGGCAGGCAAGTTCAAACCCAGCCTGGGCATGGTAAACAATGACTACTGCAACAAAAAAAAAGCCAGGCATTGTGGTGGGCACCTGTAATCCCAGCTACTTGGGAGGCTAAGGCAGGAGAATCACTTAAGCCCAAGAGTTTGAGGTTGCTGTGAGCTGTGATGCCATGGCACTCTACTGAGGGCAACATAGTGAGATTCTGTCTCAAAAAAAAAAAAAATTATAGAAGCAAACCTAGGAAAAACTCCTCTGGATATTGGCCTAGGCAAAGAATTATGACTAAGACTCCAAAAGCAAACATAAGAAAAACAAAAGTAGACAAATGGAACTTAAGTAAGCTTTGAAGAAATAGCATAGCAGAAGAAACAACCAAGAGTAAATAATCAACTTATATAATGGGACAAAATATTCACCAATATGTATTAAACAAAGGATAAATATCCAGAACCTCAAGACACTCCAACAACCCAGCAAGAAAAAACAACTCCCTTAAAAAGTATCCAAATGACATGAACAAGCATTTTTTTTTTTTTTTGAGACAGAGCCTCAGTCTGTCACCCTGGATAGAGTGCTGTGGCATCACAGCTCACAGCAACCTCCAATTCCTGGACTCAAGCGAGTCTCCTGCCTCCACCTCCCAAGTAGCTGGGACTACAGGAGCCTGCCACAACACCCGGCCATTTTTTGGTTGCAGCCGTCATTGTTGTTTGGCAGACTGGGCTGGATTCAAACCCGGCAGCTCAGGTGTACGTGGCTGGCTCCTTAGCCTGTTGAGCCACAGGTGCGTAGCCTGAACAAGCATTTTTTAAAAGAAGATATGTAAGTGGTCAAGATACATGAAAAAATACTCAATATCACAAATCATTAGAGAATGCAAATTAAAACTACAATGACACAATAAGGTACTATTTTATTCCAATGGGAATGACCTTTTTTTTTACGTATACATTATTTATTAGGTTTCCACTTTTTGCCTTCACAGAATTAAAAAGGTTTAATGGAACGGCCATTATTAAAAAGTCAAAAAAAAAAAAATATGGGCATGGATTCAGTGAAAAGCAATGTTTTTACACTGCTAGTGGATATGTAAATTAGCAAAACCTCTATAGAAATAAGTACAGAAATTTCTCAAAGAACTGAAAGTAGATCTGTGGCATAAAGTTTAGTGCAAGCTGACATTCCTGAGGATCTGCTGGTAACAGCCTGGATTTCTTGTACTAAAGAATCCTGTTAGGCTCAGCACCTGAGGCTCAATGGGCTGAGGCGCCAGCCACGTACACCTGAGCTGGCGGGTTTGAATCCAGCCCGGGTCCGCCAAACAACAATGACGGCCGCAACCAAAAAATGGCCGGGCCTTGTGGCAGGTGCCTGTAGTCCCAGCTACTTGGGAGGCAGAGGCAGGAGACTCGCTTGAGCCCAGGAATTAGAGGTTGCTGTGAGCTGTGACACCACGGCACCCTAACCAGGTGACAGCTTGAGGCTCTTTCTCAAAAAAAAAGAATCCTGTTAAACACAATCCCACGTACAATAGCCATGGGACACTGCCAGGAGGTCAAGATTATTCAGCAGTTTAGATATAGATCTATGGGTCACTTGCTGGAAAAGGCTCAAAGATTGAAATTGCTTAACGGCTGAAATAAACATCAGCAGCATTTAATAGGGAAGTTAAAGTTTGTTACTCCAAGGCACTGTAACTGCTTCTTTTTTACTTTATAATCTTAAGATAATCTCTTCTGTTTTTCTTTCCATTGTTTCCTCAAGTCAATGATATTGCGAAACTTCTTTGTTGCTTATTATCTATAATGAACTTTGTGTGTTCTGTAGGTCTTGCACTTAGGGATTTTTCCTCATTCAATAAAATACCCTTGAGGTTTTAGTTTGTGGCAGCACTTCCTTGCTACCACTTGGCATGTGAAGCTGCTTGCCTCTCTGAGCCTCATCGGTTATTTCTTTGAAAATAATTTTTTGTGCTATCCCCTCACTGTTTCATCCCTAGGAGCAGAATGACAATGTAGACCTACCATTTGATCTTGCATTCCTGTTACTGGATATCTACCAAAAGGAGAAGAAATCATTATATCAAAAAGATATCTGCACTCATAAGTTTATTGCAGCATAATTCACAATTATAAAGATATGGAATCAACCTAAGTCCTCATTAAGTGATGAGCAGATAAAATAACTATGGTGTATATATACCATGGAATACTACTCAGCCTTAAGAAAATATGAAATTATATCTTTTGCAGCAACTTGGATGAAACTGGAGGCCATTATCCTAAGTGAAGTAACTCAGGAACAGAAAAATGAATGCCACATTTCCTCATTTATAAATGGACCCACAGAGTGGTAAAATGGACACTGGGAACTTAAAAGTGGGGAGGCTCAGAGGGGTGAAGGATGACAAATTATCCATTTGGTACAATGTACACTATTTTGTGGCAGGCACTCAAAAAGCCCAGACTTCATCACTATACAATATATACATGTAATGGAATTCAACCTTTAATCTCTAAATCTACTGAAATAAAAATAAAAGCACCATATAAATAACTTTCATTTTTATTTATTATTATTATCATTGTTATTGGAAGCTCCCACAATTTATCTTTCAGAGACAATTTTACTATTTGAGTGTTCTGTTTACAATCGTAGAACATGCTAAAGTTTACTTCCTAGTTGGGTGCCATAGCACAATGGCTAGTGTGCTGGCCCCGCACACCAGGGCTGGTGGGTTCAAACCTCACCTGCGCCTGATTAACAACAAAAAAAAAATCTTTACTTCGTCCTATGGTGAGTTATCCCAATAACTCAAAAGAACAGAAAATTGTGTTTATTTTAATTTTCATCTCATTGAATAATGAGAAAATGTTCACTTGTTTTCATCTCACATTAGTATGGTACATTTATTACAATTGATAAGCCAATATTGCTACATTCTTACTAACTAAAGTAGTTTACATTGGAGTTCCCTCTTTATGTTGTACATTCTGTGTTTTGACAAATGTATAATAACATATATCCATTTTTACAGCATCACATAGAATACTTTCACTGTCCTAAAAATCCCCTGTGCATCACCTATGTGTCCCTCTTGTTCTATCCCTGAGCTCCTGGCAACCACTGGTCTCTCAACTGTCTCCACAGTTTTGCTTTTTCCAGAATGTCATATAGTAGAACCATATGGTGCATAACCTTTTCAGATTGGCTTCTTTCATTTAGCAATACTTAACACTTGTTTTTAATACAGTAGTTTAAAAAGTATACTTTTAGTTCAGAATATATATAAATCAGTGGTCAAAAAAGGATAAGTTTGAAACGTGAGCCTTAAGTTTAAGATACAGAGGAAACACCTTAAGCTTGAGTCTAAGATACAATGACTCCATTGCTTCCTTCAAGACATGGGTTTTCTGATTTTCAGTAAGAACCTGGGAAATAATGAGCAGAGAGGAAGGCAGTGTCTGACACAGTAGCAGATTTTGAACAAGTAGCAACAGAATCCTCACCTTGGTCCAAAAGACCAACCAGCTGGCTCTCAGCCACTTCTCTTACCTCATCTCCTCCCACTCTCCCAGATTAAAAAAAAACTTGGTGAGAGCCTGGTGCAATAAATGAAAGAAAGGCCCCCTCCAAGGCACATCGCTGGTAATTTTCAGACACCAGTGTTAAAAAGAACATTCTAAAGAGGATGGAAGTTTCCCATATGTAAGAATAGGACCAGATTCCTCAATAGCACATTGAACATATGCTTTTTCAGGAAGCTACCAGAAAGGATGCTTCAACAAAACAAGATACTAAAGCAAGAAAGAATACATGGATTCAGGCAAGAGAGGATCTAACCCAGGGGAAAGAATGGCCCAAAGACTTCCCAGGATGAGGAGGAAATCCCGAAACAGGGCTCTGCTGCAGGCCTAGGGAACAGCCTCACCAAGTGGGAGCCCAGACTGCAAGACTGTGGGCATGGGGGGAAAGTATGGAAATGGATTTACCGTGAGCCTACTGGAGCTGGAGGTCAAGGACACCTCATGGGCCCCTACAAGGCCCTGGAAGGGCCCTAGCAATATCTTCATATGCTCATAAATTTTTGTAAATTATAAAAACAAAAATTATTTCAACTGTAATTAGTTAAGATAACCACTGTCACCTTCCACTCCAACTTTTCCTCCTTCACACTCTCCTTTGAGTCTGGTTCTTTTTTATAATCTAACTAAGAAGTTATGTTGAAAATGCTTTGCGGCTCGGCGCCTGTGGCTCAAGCGGCTCAGGCGCCAGCCACATACACCTGAGCTGGCGGGTTCAAATCCAGCCTGGGCCTGCCAAACAACAATGACGGCTGCAACCAAAAAATGGCCAGGCATTGTGGCAGGTGCCTGTAGTCCCAGCTACTTGGGAGGCGGAGGCAGGAGACTCGCTTGAGCCCAGGAATTGGAGGTTGCTATGAGCTGTGATGGCACTGCACTCTATCCAGGGTGACAGCTTGAGGCTCTGTCGCAAAAAAAAAAAAAAAGAAAAGAAAAGAAAATGCTATGGGCTTGAGTTGAAGGAGACATTGATATGCAGATGGTGGTGACCTTTTGTACATGCTCACGGTCAGCCCACTGGCACAAGGGATGGCTTTCAGGGATCCTCTGTCACCTACTCAGCAGACTCGCTGGGCATGGAGGGGTGACACAAAGGTAGGTAGGACATGACCTGTCCTGAAGCACCTGACACCAGTAACAGACAAGAAATGTGCTAGAAGAAATACTGAATTATCTTTTTCTCCATGGAAAGTGGCTTTGTCAGATGCAGAAGCAAATGAAAAGTAGACAGTAAAAAAATGAGTGGAGGTGGCGCCTGTGGCTCATTGACTAGGGCGCCAGCCCCATATACCGAGGGTGGCAGGTTCAAACCTGGCCTGGGGCGAACTGCAAAAACAGAAAAATAGCTGGACGTTGTGGCGGGGGCCTGTAGTCCCAGTAACTCTGGAGGCTGAGGCAAGAGAATCGCCTAAGCCCAGGAGTTGGAGGTTGCTGTGAGCTGTGTGACGCCACGGCACTCTACCGAGGGCAATAAAATGAGACCGTCTCTACAAAAAAAAAAAAAAGAGGGGAAAATGCGTTTTAGAGGAACATTGGAAGATTAATTTTTTTTTTTTTTTTTTTGTAGAGACAGAGTCAAGCTGTCATCACAGCTCACAGCAACCTCCAATTCCTGGGCTCAAGCTAGTCTCTTGCCTCCGCCTCCCAAGTAGCTGGGACTACGGCACCCGCCACAACGCCCGGCCATTTTTTGGTTGCAGCTGTCATTGTTGTTTAGTGGGGATTCGAACCCGCCGGCTCAGGTGTACGTGGCTGGCGCCTTAGCCCATTGAGCCACAGTCACCGAGCCTGGAAGATTAATTATTAAAAATATTACACAATTTTTCTGGATTTTGTGATGTTTATGGTAGCTTTCAGCCTTTTAACATTGTGATTTTTTTTCTAGTTTAAGTAAATGATAAGTTTAATGCTGAAGTCTATATTCCTAATTGGGTCTTTTTTTCTACAGAGGGCTCCCCCAAATCGTTCATGCTTTGGGCTTCATAAAACTCTAGCTCTAGAAAAAAATTACAACTAAAATACTGATTGTATGACTGATTCGCATGAAAAATTATATTGTCAGGCTTTTTATAGTTAAGGAAGATTTAGCTATAGGTTCAAAGAATATGAAGCAAATAGTAAAAAGAAATGATTATTAACGTAAATAAAAGTTGTGCAAGAAAGGAAATGTAATCATTTTATACATAGTGATGCAGGACATTTGGCGACTTGGCCAGCTCAGCGGAGCTGGCACCTTGGTGGTGTCCGCGTGGCGGCAGCCCGGCTGAGGAACCAGCGGGCTGGATGACAGGCAAGGAGGAGGACCTCCAACCCCCCACCAGAGGCTCCAGTAGTCAAAAAGGCGGGACAACTGCCGAGGAGACACCTGCAGCTTGGTGTCTCCTTCACTTTACACTTAGGACTAAAAAAGGAACCCCCATTTCCAATGCCTAGGTCAATTTCATGTGAATTTCCTAGGCCTCAATTCCAAGAATGGACTGTGTTCATTCATTAATACATTCATTCACCTTGCCTGGGTGGAAGGGACTGTGTTCATTCATTTCCTGGCCAAGGAACCCATGGGCCTATATATACCCCGAAACTAAGAGCCTAAGCGCGGAGATGCGGAAAGACCGGGAGAGAAACGGAGAGAGCTTTTCTCTCCCCACTTGAGTTCTCTCTCTCTACCAGGAGCTTTAGTGTTTTTTTGTTTGTTTGTTTGTTTTTGTATTCTTTTCTGTAAATAAATTCTGTCTTACCACTGATCTGTGGTCCGCGGATTTATTCTTCAAATCACTGAGACCAAGATCCTGAAATTCCGGTATCAATAGTACTTGGCTCAGGAGTAACAATATTGACTGATACAAATATCAAATTAGGATTTAAGTACAAATCATAGACTACAATGAAAGATTTGACCTCATCTGCATGATAGGGAATGAATAATGTGTACAAGTGATAACAAAGATATACCAGCTGGCATGTATTATTGATTGTTTGTTTGTTGTGTAGAGACAGGGTCTCACTTTATCACCCTCTGTAGAGTGCCGTAGCATCACAGCTCACAGCAACCTTCAACTCCTGGGCTTAGGCAATTCTCTTGCCTCAGGCTCCCAATGAGCTGGGACTATGACATGTATTATCTGGGACTACAGATGTCAATACTAGAAAAAACAACTGAATATTGACTGGTTTCTCTGGGCAGTGGGAGGAGCTACAGAGAGAAAGATCAGTGACTGTTTCTAGTCCTATAAGCCTTTAAAGTATGAGTATTATCACTTTCATAATTTTTTTAATTTCATGCCAATCATGTAAATTTTGAAGGTGCAGCTTAGAAAATTTTGCAAGTGAGAATTGGGAAGTCTTGACCCGTCACAACCTTACAAGCAAAAATTACTTTGAAACATTATACTGTAGAACCTCCATAGGTGACCACCTCCTTCAGTTGACCTAATTTTCATGTACACCACATGTACGTATCAGGACAGCAGTTCCTTATGTTGACCACCTCTGTGTGTTGACCAGTTTGTCATAATCCCTTGGGTACTTAACTTACAGAGGTTCTATTGCAGATGAAAACAAAGAAAAATGGCGAGTACTTGCCCCCCACATAGAATGATTAAATAATGCAGGGCACATTCATGCTGTGGACTTCTCCATAGCTGCCAGCTTCAATGAGGCCAAACCTATCCGGTAAAAGCGTGGATATGAACTCTGTCCACACGACGCAGTGAATGAAAAGGCAAACTAGACAAGGACAGAACGGTTCTAACATATTACTCACGGAAGAGTAAGCTCTGGAAAGAAGAGGGAGGAGTGAGAGAAGGACACTCCCTCTGTGTGCACGACAGTTTTTACTAATGCTGTATATTACCTTTGTAACTTAGAAAATTTAAAAATATAAGTGCTGGCTGTGCACTGTGGCACACAGCTGTAATCCTAGCACTCTGGGAGGCTGAGGCAGGTGGATTACTTGAGCTCAGAAGTTTGATACTAGCCTGAGCAAGAACAAGACCTCGTCACTATTGAAAATTTAAAAAAACTAGCCGGTGGGTACCTATAGTCCCAGCTACTTGGGAGGTTGAGGCAGGAGGATCTCTTGAACCCAAGAGATTAAGGCTGCTGAGAGCTATGACAAGGCCATGGCCCTCTACCCAGGATAACAGAGTGAGATTCTGTCTCAAAAAAGTTTTAAAATAAAAACGTGATGGCTCGGCGCCCGTAGCTCAGCAGTTAGGGCGCTGGCCACATACACCAGAGCTGGCAGGTACAAACCCGGCCAGGGCCTGCTAAACAATGACTACTGCAACAACAACAACAAAAATTAGCCAGGTGTTGTGGCAGTGCCTGTAGTCCCAGCTACTTGGGAGGCTGAGGCAAGAGAATCTCTTAAGCCCAAGAGTTTGAGGTTGCTGTGAGATGAGATGCCACGGCACTCTACTGAGGCACTCTACATAGACTCTGTGTCAAAAAAAAAAAAACACATAAATACATAAATAAGTGACTGCTTAAAGATCCTTTCCAGGTCAGTTTCAGAATGACTTTGGAAAGGGAAGGGAGTTTATTCACTGTGGCAATTGACGATACCAAGTGTTGGAGATCAGTCTAGATCTGCATGGGGGTGGGGGAAGACAGCCAACTTGCCCTCCTCCTCTTCTTTGCAAGCCCACGGTGTTCCTTGGGACCTCAGGGGAAGCTTCCTCCTTCGGGAGCCCCCAGCCCGGCTGGACTCCCGGGAGCGCAGGGTGCTGTGAACTTCTGCTCTCAGCCCCGTCCCCGGTGGTGCCCTACGGGATTCAGTCCAGGATTGACACCTTGTCTATTCCAGGCCCCCTCCTCTCCCTCTTCTTTGCACCCGATATTTCCAAGTTCCGAGTAACCAGACCACACAGTTTCAACTGTTTGTTTCTTCTTTCCTTTCTCCATTGAGGAGGCTGAAAATTATAACAGTTACAATGATTTGTGGAAGGAGGTCGGATCTCAGCCTTCCCAGGGTCTGAGACTCTTAACCCATCCCCCTTTCTATCTTTCCTCAAGCCCTCACCATGTCCCTGAATCTATTTTTCTTTCTTTCTTCGAAATCTCCAACGGAGAAGTGGGGAGGGCAGGGATGTGCCGGGGTCAGGGTTCCTGGGCGGTGCTATTCCGCCTCTTCTCACACACCCAGCGGTGCACCTGGAGGCATAAATTGTCGTTCCAGCGGCCATCTGGCGTCATCTCCGCACAGTCTTCACTTGCATCCACCTCGTGTCCCCGCCAGTTATCTGGCTGAGCGTTAGCCCAGTTTCTAAGGAGGCAGGACAAAGCTCATTCTGACACCTTCCCTCATCCCAGCAACCCTCACACCACCTCAGAAAAGCCTTGGAGGGTCTCAGGGCAGAAGGCAAAGGCTTGAATGTTGAGAGCTGGAACAAGAGAGGTGGGGATTTGGGTCCCTGGGGAACAAGTGGGAGTGTAGTGGGGTGAAAGGTCAGGTGGCCACCCGCAATGCAATCTAACAAGGTGCTGGAGAGAGGGAAGCCACTTACTTGTAGTTGGACCTATACTCTGTTCCATCCACCCATTTCCAGGAACCATCACTGTCAGTGAGACCTATCCAGGTATTAAAGGGGTTTGTGTGTTGAACAATGAATTTCTGGGAAAAGAAAACAGGAGAGAGAGAAATTTCTGGCCCCTTCTCCCTTTATCCTTCGTGCAGGTGTGAACTGTGGCCTCACCCCCGAGGCTGAAGCCTCAGCTCACACCCCAACTGCCTCCTAGTTTTTTCTTCAGTGATCAGGGCACATTCATTAGGCTAGACTTTGTGCCTAGTCTTTTTTTGTTTTTGAGACAGAGTCTCATTATGTCGCCCTCATTAGAGTGCTATAGCGTCACAGCTCACAGCAACGTCAAACTCTTGGGCTTTAAGTGATTCTCTTGCCTCCGCCTCCCAAGTAGCTGGGAGTACAGGCACCCACCACAATACCCAGCTATTTGTTGTTGCTGTTGTTTAGCAGGCCCAGGTGAGATTCGAACCTGCCAGCCCCCCTGTATGTGGCAGGGGCCATAACCACTGAGCTACAGGCTAGTCTTTATAAGCATTATCTCATTTGATCCTCAGAAGTCCCTAAGTTAGGCAATGATTCATGCTTTGCAGGGAGCTGGCAAAGCCCAGATGGCCAATCCACTGCCTGAGTTTGTGACCACTGCCCTCTGTTTACAGCCCTGCCTGGCGTCCCACTTTATTCCCAACTCATGGCTTCTACCCTGGCTCCCATCCTTTCCCTGTCTCCAGCCCACAGCCTCGAAGTCCTGGAATCTTGACCCTGTCCCTGCTACCCCCACAGGCCGCAGACCCATGAAGGGTCTCAGTTTCTCTTGCTCTCAGGTTGCTCTTGCTTCTACGTGTAGCTGAGGTTTGCCAGGCCCAGGGGCTTCTAAGCTTGGACCCTCTTCCTGGAGCCCCATTGTGACCTGGTGACACAGACTCCAGCAGTCAGTGCTGGAAATGGGGGCATGCCTGGGTGTGAAGAGCAGCCCAGTCAGCCGGCTGGCAGGGGCTTGGGTGAGGGTGTCTTCGAGTTTGCAGATGGATCCTCAGGACTTGTGCACAACCCCTAGCACAGGCGCCCCCCAGATGTGCTTCTCTTACAGATATGGCTATTCCTGGGGACGTAAGCGCCAGTCCCAGGGCTTGGAAGAGTAGCAGGGAAAGGTAGGATTGCCTAGCTCTGTGGAGGAAGCAGAGGGATGGAGCTGGCAACCAACATGCACTTCTAGTGGTTCTCTCGGACCACTTTGCATATGAAGGGCGGCAGCTGCATTTAGGGGGAAATTGAGTCGCTCACACTCCAGAGAGACGGAGGAAGGCTGTTGTTAGACACCTCATCGGAGAGCTGCATCAGTTACTGTGGCACCTCTCAACTCCAGAATCCTGCCGTTAGAACAGCATCCTGTGCATGAGGAGATGCCCTCAGAAGCAGGTGCAGCTGTTCCCCAAATTCAGAGGATTCCACAGAATGGGAAAGAAAGCGCCTGGAGACAAGATATTCTATCCATTGCCACCTGCTGCCCAGTCTCCTCTCTCTGTCACCACAAGAAACTAAATAATTGGCCGGGTATGGTGGCACGTGCCTGTAATTCTAGCACTCTGGGAGGCCTTATAAGGCAAGAAGATCACTTGAGGTCATGAGGACAAGACCAGTCTGAGCACAGCAAGACCCCCATTTCTACCAAAAGAAAAAAAAAGTAGCCGGGCGTGGTGGTCCCAGCTACTTTGAAGGCTGAGGCAGGAGAATCCCTTGCGCTCAGGAGAGTCAGGTTGCTGTGACTGCCATGGCAGTCTAGCTCAGGCAACAGAGAGCAAGACTGTCAGAAAGGAAAGAAAGAAAGAAAGAAAGAAAGAAAGAAAGGAAGGAAGGAAGGAAGGAAGGAAGGAAGGAAGGAAGGAAGGAAGGAAGGAAGGAAGGAAAGAAAGAAAGAAAGAAAGAAAGAAAGAAAGAAAGAAAGAAAGAAAGAAAGAAAGATAGAAAGAAAAGGAAGAAAAACTGAATAACTGAGCAAAGATTATAGATCAACAACATCTAGCCCTCTGTGCTGAAGACTGAGTGGAGAACTCAAATAGCAGCAGACAATCAGAGGGGACAGTCCAAGACAATTCATCCTCCCTTTGCTGGGTAAACAAAAAAGAAAAAATTACACCCATTCATGTAAGTGGCAAGGAGGAAAATCATTATGGATTGTATCCTTCCAAAGGGAGAAGAGGAGGAAGAGGAGGAGAAGGAAGAAAGATCTGACAAAAGGAGAGGTCAAAGGCATACTTTGAAAAGACTTGTTTCAGAATATATGGGGTTTGGGAGAATAATTTCTTTCCATTCTCAAAGAATTAAAAAGGAGATGCATGATATAAAACACCAAGGAAGATATCAAAGAAGAGAAGAGAATGCAATGATAAAGAAAAGAATTTTTTGACTCGGCACCTGTAGCTCAGCGGCTAAGGCGCCAGACACATACACGGGAGCTGGCGGGTTCGAATCCAGCCCGGGTCTACTAAACAACAATGACAACTACAACCAAAAAATAGCTGGGCATTGTGGAGGGCGCCTGTAGTCCCAGCTACTTGGGAGGCTGAGGCAAGAGAATCACTGAAGCCCAAGAGTTGGAGGTTGCTGTGGGCTGTGACTTCACAGCACTCTACTGAGGGTGACATAGTGAAACTCTGTCTCAAAAAAAAAGAATTTTTGAAAAAGGTTTGAGCCATATTTTTTTTTTAAAGGCCATTCTTCAGGAAGCTAAGACTGAGTTTGAGATGACTTGAGAAAAGGACCTAAAATGATGAGGAACAGAGAGAAAGATGAATGTGAATAGTAACTAGCTGATGATCATGGAGGACAGGCAGTGGGGATGAGTTTAGATGTCATGCTCCAGGGGAAAAGACAAATGGACAAGAAAAAATATTCAAAGAAGGGCGGCGCCTGTGGCTCAAAGGAGTAGGGCACCGGCCCCATAGGCCAGAGGTGGCGGGTTCAAACCCAGCCCTGGCTAAAAACTGCAAATAAATAAATAAATGTAACATAGGAAAGTCTTCCATTAATCAATGTCAGAAGACCTAACTTTATACATTAAAAGGACACGACTGGGCATGGTGGCTCATTGCCTGTAATCCTAGTACTTTGGGAAGCTGAGGTTGGAGGATTGCTTGGGGCCAGTAGTTTAAGATGAGCCTGAGGAACAGCAAGATCTCATCTCTACAAAAAAAAATAGAAAAATTAGCTAGGCATGGTGGCATGCCCCTGTAGTGCCAGCTATTTGAGAGGCTGATGCAGGAAAATCACTCAAGCTCAGGAGTTTGAGGTTGTAGTGAGCTATGATGATGTCATTGTCCCCTAGAATGGGCAGTGGAGTGAGAACCTGTCTCAAAAAAATAAATAAACAAACAAAAGGACTCTTCTGGTCTCATTGAAAAAAAAAACAAAATAGGTGAGGTTTAAGACACTCAGAAATAGAAAAGGCACCTTCAACTATTCAGACAAAACACTTAAGGAAGCTAGGCAAGAAAATATACTGGTTTCTTCATCTTTCATCTGGTGAGTTATATAAACAGTAAGTTTCAATAATCACTACAATAACTCAAAGAACATCTACTCCAAATATCACAGGAGAGAAAACAAAAAGAACACATCTCACATGGCAAATGCAAGAGAGCCAAGCCAGCATATTAAACAGAAAAAAAGGAGAGGATTAAGATCGAACCTGTCTATTAAAAAATAACATAGGGCCAGGCACAGTGCCTCACGTCTGTATCTGAGCACTCTGGAAGGCTGAGGCAAGAAGGTCCTTTGAGCTCAGGAATTCAAGACCAGTCTGAGCGAGAGTGAGACCCCTGTCTCTACTAAAAATAAAAAAAATTACCCAGGCATTGTGGAGGGTGCCTGTAATCCCAGATAATTAGGAGGCTGAGGCAGGAGGATCACTTGAATCTAGGACTTTTAGGTTGCTGTGAGGTAGGCTGAGGCCATGGCACTCTATCCTGGGCAACAGAGTCTCAAAAAAAATGTAAATAAAATACACTTATCTAATTAAAGAAAAGATATCCAATTTTAAAAAATCGAACAAAACATATCCACAAGCTATAGGAGAAATATCTCCATCTGGTTTACACAGTAGCATCTCTCTGGCTATTGCCAGGATGAACCCAAGATTAATCAATCGGAACCTTTGAAGGTGTGACCTGGGGGTTGATATTCTCTTTAAACTCTTCAATAGATGACAATGTACAGTCAAGGCTGAGAATCACTAATCTAAAACAAAGAAATTCAAAAAGATTAGAAATGAAAGGACAGAGAGACAGCAAACAAGTGCAAATGAAAAGAAGTCAAGGACTATGGTGTTTACATATCAGATGATGAGTTCAAGGCAACAGCCCCAAGTGAGACACTGACATTTACTTCACAAGATGAAAGCACAATCCACCAAGAAGCTATGGCGGTCATGAACTTGTGTACCACATCGCAGAGCTCTGAAATTGTAGGTTTAACAGTGTGAAATTGACATTTTTATAGGTCAAAATAGATTAAAGATTGGCGAGTTCAACCTGATCAGTAAAGCAAAATCTGTTTGTAATTACTCTACCATGCAAAGCACTTACACAGCCTGACGCAGAGCAAACACTCGATGAACATATTCTGGCCTACATGCCACAGGGTTTGATTGTTGTGGCTTTATAATACTTTCAAGCTCATACAGCACCAAGCCCTCACAGACCCCACAGTGCCATGGCAGCATTCCATATTTGGAAACTCCAGCTAAGGAGGCAGATTCTGGATTCTGGCTCCATCATGAGTCTCCAGCTGCTTGACAAGTTCCTTACCCTCTGTGCTCCTCACTGCCCCCATCTCCTCCCTCCCAGGGGGGACAGTAAGAGCGCCCGCCCCATAGGGCTGTGAGGGTTAAAGTACTGACTAACGAATGTGCTTAGCATGTAGTAAGTGCTCAGCAAATGTTACCATTATTACCCTCCTTTTCCAAAATTGTCCTATCTATTCTTTTCTTTCTTTCTTTCTTTCTTTTTTTTTTGAGACAGAGTCACCCTTGGTAGAGCTGTCACAGCCCACAGCAACCTCAAACTCTTGGGCTTAAGAGTTTTTCTTGCCTCAGCCTCCCAAGTAGCTGGTACTACAGGCGCCTGCCACAGTGCCTGGCTATTTTTTTGTTGCAGTCGTTTAGTTGGCCCTGGGCCGGGTTCAAACCTACCCACCTCGGGGTATGTGCTGGTGCCATAACCACTGTGCTGCGGGCACGGAGCCTGTCCTAATGGGTTGATCGTGGTCTCTGAACTTTAGTGTCTGGTGGCAGCAATGGGAAGAGGAGACGTGCAGAGTCTTAGAGGGACCCAGTAGCCCATTGCAAGTGAGTCACTTGTCTCCTGCCTGCTCTGTTCCAAAGGCCGTCACAGCAAGAAGGGACTCTTGGCACCTCCACCCCTGTCCTGGCTCTTTAGGTTACCCTGTCTCGCATTCCATTTCCTGACCTGCTCATCTCCCGGCTTCTGTGTCTTTGCCAGGCTTCTGACTACAACCTCTCACTTTGAGGATCAAGGCTACTCCACACTTCCAGCCACCCAGAGCCTGCATTCCTAGGGCTCCCTCTTTCCTTTGGGAGATGTGGCTGCACCTGCTCCTCCCAGGAGTTGATGACCGCCAGGTGGGCGTTCTCCAGCTGGCAATACTTCTCCGCCTCCAGCCAGGACTTCCCGGAGCGAGAGAACCAGTAGCAGCTGCCCGCGTGCTCCACCCAGTTGACCGGGCAGCAGGTCCTTTCTGAGCCTGAGGCGGGCAAAGGGAGTGAGGGGGCGAGATCCAGCTGGAGGGCACAGGCACGCTGGAACGGAGATTCCCCTATCCCTACCGTTGCTGTGGAGGAACTCCAACTGGCAGGCCAGGACACGCAGATCGGCTGGGAAGTGCTTCAGATGAAGGAGCAAGGTGGCATGGTCTGGGGGGACAGAAGGACAGTGACGAGAGAAGACATGCGGTCCCCACCTACCAGCACCAGGCAGCAGACTCCAGGCTTTGCTGGGGAAGCATGCACGCAAACGCACCCAGACACCCCACACGCACCTGCTTTCAGGTCCTGCTGCTGTTTCTCCAGCTTAGCTCCCAAAGATGTTATCTTGGCCCCTACGCTGCCTCCTGGAAGAGAGAAGCGAAACCAGTTCCCTCTGTTCTGCCTCTGAACGTTCCTCCCATCCTTAGGCTCCTGGGACACAGTCAGGGGCCCATCACCCTGTCCCAGGTTAAGACATCCACGTCTGGCTTCCCCTGCTCTAGCCGCCTGCTGCCACGGCCCAAGTCCCTCTCCTGCTTTATCCTTCTATTTTCTCACAAGCCCCTCGGTCCAAACCTCACCCCACCGATCAGCTCCTGCCACACTAGAATGGCTCATAGTCCCAAGATGAGCAGTGGCCTCCTCACCTCCTGGCCCTCACTGATAAGCTCCCTCCTCTTCTCCTGCCTTGTCCTGGAGCCCCCCAGCTGCGGACCAGTGACCCTGCCCAGCAGCCTGGGCTGGACTATCTGCCCCACTCTGTACCCTGCAGCCCTGAACACACGTTCCCTGCAGACTTGGCCCTGACCCCAGCACCCCGCCCCAACCCCTTACCGTGGGCACCCAGAGCCCGGACGTCCATCAGAGTGTGGGAGGAGAAGTTGCTGAAAGTTTCCTTTAGGGCCCGCAGCTCCACTTGCAGCTGTGTGCCTTGTCAGGAGAAAGCGGGAGCAGCATGGGGAAGAGGGGGTCCCCGCCACCATCTGAGCAGTTGTCCCCCTCCTGACCCCATTGCTGCCGTGTTCCAAGTCCACCACCTGCCCCCAGCATACACCCCACTCTGCTGCCACCCCTCTCTCCTTCCCCCACCACTCCCTCCCCCACTGGCTGCTGTGACCCTCACTTTGGGACCCAACCACAGAGATGGCCACCAGTAGCAGGACGTTGAAGCCCAGGGTGAGCAGACTGAGGCGGAGCATAGAGCAGAGACGCTGTGCCAGGGTCTGAGGCAGAGGTGGCCCTGTGGGAGACAGGAGTCAGGTGCCATACCCAGTGCTCAGGGCACCAGGAAGGGAACACAGTGGGCCATGCACAGCAGTTGGAAAAGGACTGACCCCACAAGAGCAGGACTGGGTGAGGAGACCATGAGAGGTGCCTGGGTTTTGACCTCAGCATTTGGAACTGCACACACACACACACACACATATGCACTCTTACACCCTGGCACCCACATACACAATATGCAAACACACACAGCCACCTAGCCAGGTGCACGCAACACACATGTGACACGTGAAATCCACATCAGCTGTGTGCAAAGCTCCAATCTTGGGCTGGGGTACTGGGAGGTACAAAGGGGGCCGAGGGCAGATGGCGCCCTAACTAGGCACACATCCTGAGAAAGAACTATATCTGTATCTCATAGATTCAAACACGAAGTAGAACCATCTGAGATATTTAAAAATCCCAAGCTGAACTTCTAGAGCTGGAAACGTCAATGTCTGAAATGAAAAATACACTGAGCGGGATTAATGGAAGATTAGACATACATAAGGAAAACTTAGTAAGTCATAGCAATAAATATGTAAAATGAAACACCAAGAGAAAAAAAGAATCAAAGCCAAAATGGAAATAGCATCAGTGAGCTGGGGACCATTACCATGTGTGTAATGGGATTCCTCAAAGGAAGGGAAAGTGAAGTAGAACAAAATATTTGATGAAAAAATGGCCCAAATATTTTTAAATTTGCTGAAAACTATAGACACATACAGAGCTAACAAGAGTGGCAGATGGGCCCTGGTGAGCAGCTGGTCAATGTCAGCCCACACAATGACTCCCTGTCCCAGGTAGCAGAGGCTGCTGGAGAGAAATGTGCTGACTTTGTTGCAGCCCCTAAAATTTGCCTTAAGTAAGGTCTGTCAGTCCGTTTGGGCAAGCTCCCATTAATTTCAAAAATACCAGACTCTCTGCAAGCTTCTTGCTTGAGCTTTAAATCCTCTCACTCTCAGAAGACCCAATAATATACAAAATCCCTTTCGTGTGTTCACTAGGTACCAGGCACCATGTGGGCATTGCAGGGGAGAGTGGGGTGGACATGGCCTCTGCCCCAAGGAGCCTACTGCCTAGTGGGAAGGCCTGGGTCCCTTCTCCCAGCCCAGCTAACTGTTCCCTGTCCCTGAGTTCTGAGTCCCAGCCCCTCCAGCCTCCATGGAACCCAGCTCCACTACCAGCATCCACACACCTGGTGCCCTCCTCCATCCCTGGTGCTTGCCCTTCTGCCTAGAACTGCCAGATCTCGCTCCCTTTAAAACCTTTTCCTAGGCACTAGGGCTGTCAGTCAAGATTGGTAGAGAAAGATCCAGGCAGACGGCCTAGGAAGGCGAGGGGCAGGAATCTCACACGATCTCTCTGTGCCCATTTCTCCACCCACCCCAAGTCACCTCCACCTCCCACACACACATTCACACACACAGCCCTGGCTGAATCTGCACTCCTTGTACACACAGACGTGCGTGCTTGCATACACACAGGGCACACGTGTTCTCAGGCTAGGAGGAGGAGGGGAGGAAGTTGTCTCCAGCCTCTAGTTGTCTCTCCACCTCTGGGCACACCTTTTCCTGGGGCCCTGGAGGTGGAGAGGAAGGTGAGGTCGGGGGCAGGCAGAGGTGCCCAGCACCTCACACCTAGAGGGTTCCAGATCCCACTTGCAGACTGAACGTGACAGAGACCTTAGGGAGATAGAGAGTGACAGGGAGCGAGACAGAAGAGGACTGAAGCCCCAGAATCTGGACACTTGCCTTTCCAAAATGGATCTTCTCTCCCAGGATTCTGCGCACAGGGGCCTGGCGCCTCACCTCTGCCAAGGTGGTCGTCATGTTCCTCCAAGTCCAGCTGCTGGATGTCTTGAAAGTCCTTCGCCATGGCAAGCCAGCGCTAGAACCAGCCCTGGGCTGTGCTGAGGTTGCTCTGAGGGCTGAGCTGAGCGCTGGGCTTGTGCTAAGATGCAAATTCACACGGAGGCTGACAGTGGGATCTGAGTGGGTCAAGATGGTGGCTTTGGTTGGGGCTGAGGTTGGAAGTGAGTTGGAGCTGAGGTTTGAAATACTACTGCTAAATCCTGTCCCTCCTCAAGAGATTGCTTGGGCCTCGACACTGCCAGAAGTATTCTCTCCATGCTGTCGTGGGCCAGACTACCCCCCATCTGCCCACTGAGCCAGGGTGTCCTGAACCCCAAATAGCCCCAGCCCCAGCTGCCCCCTAACCTTGGTTACCTGCTAAAGGTATGGAGCTGGCTCCCGGCTCCCACAAGGCCACCCAGGTCCAGGGCAAGGAGGGGTTAAAGTGGGGAGAACTGGAGCAAACAACCGCTGGCTGAAGAGAGGAGCAGGGGAGGAGGGGGCTGGTCCCACAAGCGCCCTGAGCCTGTGTGTCTCCTTGTCCACCTGATTCTTACCTGGCATCTCCCACGGGACTTTGGACAGTAAATAGAAGTGGAAACAGAGTTGGTGGGGGCAGGGGACATGACCATCTCTACTCTCATCTCCAAGGAGGGGATTCTCCTGGGCTGACCCCCAACACACAAACCAGTCACCTCCCTCCTCATCCCCCCATCTGGGAGAGGAGCCAGAACAGGGGGTGGGGGAGCCGCTTGCTCTTTCCCCTTGGTCCCTCCCCACTTTCACTTCCTGCCTCTCAATTTCCCAGAATTGTTGGTGTCTCCAAATGTTCCTGACCAGGATCAGAAGGCCCGGCTCTCGGCTCTTGCCCAATGTCGCATCCCGGCCACAGGCCCAGCTTCCTGTGAGCGGGGCCCTCCAACTCTCAGCTCCGGCCTGACACTTGACTCTCCTGGGGAGTAACGTCCCTCAAATCCAGAAGCCACAGGAGTGGAAGAGAGAACTGTGGCAGAAAAGCAGCCCTCCTTGCAGCAGGAGGGACCCAACCCTGGTCAGCCCTTTCCCATCCAGGCCCTGCACTAGCCCTGGGAACCAAAACATTGTCCTCACGCCAGCCACTGCCCTACAACCTCCACAGACATTTCCTCATCGAACCCTCACAACACAACACTCCATAAGGTGGGTACATTTGTTATCCCCATTTCTCAAGGGCAGGAAAGGAGCCTCACAGAGATTGAGGGACCAGTGCCAGGCGCAGGGGCAGGCAGGTAGAGAGGCTGAGAAGGCTTCACGGAGTAAAGAACAGCAGGGAAGGGTCTTCACAGGCCTGTGAGGAAGGCCGTGTCCGTGAACCGAAGAACGTGATTAGCCACCCATACCTGCAGCAGTAACAGCTCGGGAAAGAAAACATAGTACTTGTCCTTGATTTTCTGACCCTCCCCAAAGTGGGCTGCTGTCTAAAGGCAGAGTTTCTCTTATTCAGCTGACACATGTTTCCCCGTGTTGAAAAGGGATCCTGTCTTTTTTTGCGGTAACTTTTTGACCCACACAGGAAGTAGCCCCTTACCCCAACATCCTGACACATTCTGACGGGCAACTTGGCTGTGGGAGGTACATGTCACAACGTGATCCAGACATACACGCCAGCACCTGCACACACGTGTGTATTCGTTACTTTCTTCTGAATCCCCAGTGCCTGGCACATAGTAGGTGCTCATTTAACATTTATTAAATAGGGGAGTGAATAAAAGAATACATTTGGAAGTGTGTTAGTGGCGCAAAGATTTCATAAAACAACGCTTTCCTTACTATTTGCCTTCTATTATATGACCAACTGTGTTCCCCAGCCCACTAATGAATCCCAATCGAAGTATGAAGAAAACTGTTGCAAAGCCCCGATCTTGACAGTGTGTGGTTTTAGTCCTGAGATGCAGGCAAGAGCTTAATAAATGGGTTTGCCTACTGCATATCAAGCTGCACCAACTACCCACCAGGGATGGGGGCATTCTCACTGACCACCCATCTTCACTGAACCACGTCCATATTTCAGGGCATATCACTTACAACCCCCCAGCCCTGGCACTGATGGGAAGGGACATCTCTGTGTCCTTCTCTTCCTCCATGTTTGTAAATCATCATTTTAACTTACCAAAAGTTAACAGTGGTGAAGTCTTGCTCTGTCACCCAGGCTGGAGTGCAGCCGCATCACCGTAGCTCTCTGCAGCCTCCAACTCCTGGGCTCAAGCAACCCGCCCCTCCTCCCCCCGAGTAGTTGCAATTGCAGGCACATAACACTACCCCCGGCTAATTATACTTTGTTTATTTTTTTGGAGAGATGAGACCTTCATTTTTTTTTTTAATTTTTAATTCCATGCAAACATTTATTCAGTCGCTGCCCAGGGGTAGGGGAGGAAGAGGTATGGGAACCCCACAGAGAAAGATGGGACTCCTTGGGAAGACAGTTTCCCTGGGGTGTGTGGACGGTGGACCCTAGGGCCTGGCTGGGTTCTGAGAGATCATGGAAGTCCAGGTAGGCAGGGGCTGCGGGTTCTGGAAACCAGCCACCCCAAAGGCAGACCCAGCCCTCTGGGGCCCAGAAGTTCAGGCCCACACTGGGCTGGGTGTGGCCCGTGGGCCCCAGAACTGTATCTGGCTCATGTATATCCCCAACCCCCAGGGGATAGAAGGCTGCAGACTATCCAGGATGGTATATGAGACTGATCCCCCTAGGTGGGGACAGTCATTGTGCAAGTTACCAGGTTTAAAGTAAAAATTATAAAATAATAACGCAAAATAAAACAAGACATTTCTGTCTCAAACAAATCTTGTGGCTATATCTTGCCTGCCTGCTCCCTCACACCAAGTAAGGAGGACAGGACTTGGACCTGGCTGGGGTGCTGGGAGGAGCAGGTGACGCCAGGTGAGTCAGCAGTGGTCTCCGGAGAGAACAGAGCCCTGGGAGGGGCAGAGGGAGACCAGTGAGACGGGCGCGGCAGGGCTCAGGGCTCCAGGGTTGGTCTGAGCATTTTGTTCTTTCGTGTTCCCGCCTCGTCCTGTTTCTCTCAGTCTTCTGGGTCCCGGCAAGGCAGACAGGATGCGCTCTAAAGATTGACTGCGCTGTTTTGGAAGAGGCCTGGAGCTAAAGCTGGGCTGCGATGGCAGGAGAGGTGGTTGGGGAAGCAGGGGGAGGACAGTGGGATTCGTCACTTGGTATTGGTGTCTTCTCAGGCCTTCTAGATCGCCAGGTGCATGTGGGCACCAGCCCGTCCATGTTGGGCTGGATGGTCTGTCTGAAACCACAGGTAGATGTCCTTGCTGGGACTGCAGTCATAGGCCACCTGCTCCTTCAGTGCCTTCTCTGCGGCCTCTTGGTGGGAGACACAAAACTCAGGAGACTCTTCAATGAACAGGTCCCGACCTGCCGGATGGCAGTGGGGACTTTGCTCCCAACCTCTTTTGGAGGCTGTGAGCAGCCCACTTGGGGGTGACTGCTATGGAGGTCTCGTACACCAACCCCGATAGTGTGCACATCTTCAGGGGGTGGCTACCAGGCTCCCGGCCATGAGAAGGCTGGCTGCTGCCAGGCGCGAGGGTCTCTTAGCCCCTGTGGGGCTGTGGCCAAGTGGGGATTAGGCTTGTGGACTGTCCCCTTCTTTTCACCAGCACAGAGATGTGGACTGAGGAGGCTGCTCTCCCAGCCTGGGGGCGGCCAATAGCCAGCTGGCCAACTCCCTCCAGACCTGCTGGGCCCACGGGTAGTGTATACCTCCTGGGCAGTTGGGGGCTGGGCCAGGGCACCGCTGCCCCTCCTCGGGAGTACTGCCTGGGTAATGATAAACTCCACGGCCTGGCTGCACATCTGGGGCACCCAGAGCCGACAGCACCGGGCTGGCTACCAGAGGGCTGGGGGAGCCGCGTCGCTGGCCACCTCCTGAGCTCCAGGATACCCTGGTGGAAAACAGCATGACACGGTCCCCCTCCAAGTCATGCCTCCTTGGCCCCTGGAGCGCCTGTCCAGCCCTGCTCCACTAACTCCTGGCCTCTCTGAGTGACGAGGCTGTGCTATGCTCGTCACTCAGAGAGGGGCCTTGCTATGTCACCTTGCTATGTCAGCCTTGATATAGGCACAGGGTGAGTGGGACTGTGGGCCCCTGACTAAATTAGGTGGGCACTTCGATCCAATCTCATTAGATATAACCTGCCAGATCCAACCTAGTGAGCCCCAGGCCCTCCCTCTGGGCAGGGTCTGGTGATGGGATCTGCCAGGACTCTCTAGATTTACTGTCCCTACTAGCGCCCTGATAACCACTGCTGTCTCTGGATGGGAGGCGGGGGAGGGGGGGACCAAGGCTGAGAGAGGTCAAGTGCCTTGCCCAGGGCCACACCGCGCCCCAGAGTAGGACTGAGGCCGGACAGCCCGCTGCATGCTGGAGCACGGGTTGGCTCCAGGCTGCCTCTCTCTCTGCTCCCTCCCCAGCATGCTGGACAATTTGAGAATGGGAAGTGGGCGGGATCCACTTCTCTCCCAGAACATGGCAGTGATGAGTATAAGGAGTCTTCAAGAAGTTCATGGAAAACTTGGATTATGAAAAAACTATGCGTGGATTTCAAAATTATTTTGCACCAAAATAAACTTGTACTAACTTATTATAACACATTGGAACTGGATCTAGTTTGAGGCACTAAGGAGGATAGTTTGAAAAGAGCCCCTATCGGAGCAAGGGGCTCTTCAATTTTGCTAAAATTGAAGCAAGAACAAACACTGAATTTATGGTGACACTTGAGTGGAAGAATGGCGAAATCACTGATGTTTTACAAAAAATGTAGGGGGATGGTCCCCTCCCCAAATCAGCAGTTTACAAATGAATAACTTGTTTTAAGAAAAGACAAGGCCAGGCATAGTGGTTCATGCCGATAGTCCCAGCGCTTTGGGAGACCAAGCTAAGAGGACCAATGAAGGCAGGAGTCTGAGGCTGCAGTGAGCTGTCATTGGACTACTGAGCTCCAGCCTGAGTGACAGAGCAAGATCACGTCTCAAAAAAAACAAAAATGAGGCCAAGACCATGTTGAAGATGAAGTCCACAGTGGCAGATCACCTACATCAATGTTGGGAAAAGTTAAACTTGTCCGTAGCCCACTGAAGAGGACTGACAACTAACAGCAGAAACAACAGCCAACGCCATCCACATCTCCACTGGCTCAACGTATACAGTTCTGGTTGGGAAATTAAAGGTGAGGAAACTTTCCACTGGATGGGTAGCATTACCTTTGCTCCCAGATCACTGCAGACAAGAGCAGAGCTTTCAATGGAAATTTTATTTATTTATTTATTTATTTATTTATTTATTTATTTATTTTCTTTCTTTTTCAATGGAAATTTTAAACAAGTGAGACCAAGATCCTGAAGTGATTCTTCAAAGACGTGTAACAGAAGACAAAATCTGGCTTTTCCCAGCATGAGCCTAAAGACAAGCCACAAACAGCAGCGGCCATTCAGGGACAGATGTGGTCCAGTCAAAGAAAAGTGGACCAGTCAGGAGCAGAGGTCGTGGCATTTGGGGATGTTTAAGGCATTTTGCTTGTTGATTTTCTGGAAGGCCAAAGACACAGCACCATCTGCTTGCTAGGAGAGAGTACCAGAGATGGGGCCTCGCTATGTCACCTAGGCTGATTTCAAACTCCCGGCCTTAAGCCATCCTCCCACCTTGGCTTCCCAGAGTGCTAAGATTACAGGCATGAGCCACGGTGACCGGCCTCCTTATGAAAACGTTCTATTTCTTAAACTAAAAACTTCCTAAGGCTTGGCGCCTGTGGCTCAACAGGCTAAGGCGCCAGCCACGTACATCTGAGCTGGTGGGTTCGAATCCAGCCCAAGCCCACCAAACAACAATGGTGACTGCAACCAAAAAATGGTCGGGCGTTGTGGTGGGCGCCTGAGGCAGAGGCAGGAGACTCGCTTGAGCCCAGGAGTTGGAGGTTGCTGTGAGCTGTGATGCTATGGCACTCTATCCAGGGTGACAGCTTGAGGCTCTGTCTCAAAAAAAAAAAAAAACTTCCTAAAATCACATCTCTTTTCTCAGAACTTCCTTTGTGAAGTTCTTAACCAAAATCTGAGTATCTTGAGCAAAGGTGGGGGAACGTTTCGTGTGAGAAGGCCATATTAATTTAGCTCTAATCAAATAAGAAACTTCAGTTGAATATCCTTTAAAATGTACATTATTTGGAAAAATTCAACTACTATGTACTTTATCATTTAAAAAATGAAAACTATTGTTAATTTTAAAGTTAACTAACCTTTTAATGACTTTGTTGCATCTGCTTTTTGTTGGAAAACGTTTGAATATTTGGTTGCAGCATGGAGGTCTTCAGTTTCACTTGATCCTCTAGATGGTATCAGTCATTTATGACCTTAAAGGCATCCTGATTTGGGTTAGGTAGGAGAGTAGTAGTATAGATTTGCAGCAATAAGTAGCTGAAAAGCAAGAAAGCATTTTTCTGGCATGTTGCCGAAGGTGTGAATATTCTACTGCATTTTTACATATTTCAGTTGGCTCTTTCTTAGCATCAAACAATAACTTTAACACTTTAAATGTCTTTAACACTTTAAAACTTTAAATGACTTTACAATGACTTCTCTTCAGTAGAAGAGAGCTCAATCAATTCCATCTAAGTTCTTTAGATGCCTTGGTGATACCAACTAGACGAGGCCAAAAAGTCAATGTGTGAGTGTGATGTCATAATTCTCAAAGTCAGTGAAACTTTCATTGTATTTTTCAGTTAGTAGGTCTATAACAGGGCGGCACCTATAGCTCAGTGGGTAGGCTGCCAGCCCCATATACCGAGGGTGGCAGGTTCAAACCCGGCCCCAGCCAAACTGCAATAACAAAAAATATATATATATATATATATATCCGGGCGTTGTGGCAGGCACCTGTAGTCCCAGTTACTCGGGAGGCTGAGGCAAGAGAATCGCCTAAGCCCAGGAGTTGGAGGTTGCTGTGAGCTGTGACTCCACGGCACTCTACCAAAACTGATAAAGTGAGACTCTGGCTCTAAAAACAAACAAACAAAAAAAAAAAATAGGTCCATAACAGCTGCATATTCTTCAAACATATATATCTCATATAGTTCACATATATCATCCTGCTTACCAATGACATTTGCTAACTGGAGAAAATGTTCATCCAAAATCTCCTTTGAAAAAATATAGTTTTTTTTCAAAATGCTTGGACTTTTTTTTGCCACATATCATATATAGACTTAGTTTTACCTTGCAAAGAAATATTCAACTCATTTTGATTTGACATGATATCACACAGAAATGTTAGATTAGAAAAGGCGCAAAAAGTTACATTCCTATCTTCTTTCAGCCCAGGCACAGTGGCTCATGCCTGTAATCCTAGCACTCTGGGAGGCCAAAGCAGGCAAATTGCTTGACCTCACGAGTTTGAGACCAGCCTGAGTAAAACCAAGATCCTGTCTCTACTAAAAATAGAAAAACTGAGGCAAGAAGCTCACTAGAGCCCAAGAGTTGGAGGTTGCTGTGAACTATAACACAGTACTCTACCCAGGGGGACAGCTTAAGACTCTGTCTCAAAAAAAAAAAAAAATCTTCTTTCAATAATTCACATTCCTGATTCTGTTCTTCATAAAATTTATCTATCTGTTCTTTCAAAGATAAAATTTTGTCCAACACCTTTCCCTGAGATAACCAACCCATTTTAGAATGATATGGCAAATCCACACTGAATACCTCATCATTCAACTCTACCATGTTATTTAACTGATACGTTGCAGTTTCATGAATATAGTTGACAATACTTACAATTTGCTGCAAAGTTGCTAAAATAGTAGATTTTGCTGTTGAAAAACACAATGAAAAGAGAGCATCTGAATCTCTTAATCCTTTTTTTTAATCTGTCTAATAAACCCTTCATGTTTTCCTGTCATGGAAGGTGCACCATCTGTACATACACTCACTAAATTTAGCAAATTCGGTCCAGCTTCACAAAATTTCCTTGAAAGTTGATGAAGATATCTATTCCCTGTGCTCTGTTTGCAAGAGTGCTCAAAGCAAGTAATTCTTGGTAGCAAAGAAAATCTTCTCTTATGATCTGAATAAATCATAACACCTGTGACAAGTCAGAAGTTATCAGTTGATTCTTCCAAAGTGAATGGGGGAATAATACATAGTCTATATTTTTCTTTGCAAATACTGCATGCAGAATTGAAGCCTAATTCATGCTGCTGGTCAGTTACAGTTCTCCTGGAAAGAGGTAATTGTTTGTACTTTGAAACATTAGCGGGGTCTAAGCAGCCTACAACTTCAACAATGCATTATTTCACGATTTCTACATCACTAAATAGTTTCCCTTTTTCCCTGACTATATAAGCTACTTTACAAGTTGGTTCAGTGGCATTATTTCCAGGTTTTTTGTTTTTGTTTTTGTTTTTGAGACAGAGACTCTTTCTGTCACCCTGGATAGAGTGCTGTGGCATTATAGCTCACAGCAACCTCAAACCCTTCCACTCAAGAGATCCTCTTGCCTCAGTTTTTCTATTTTCAGTAGAGACAGGGTTTGGTTCTTGCTCAGGCTCAAACTCCTAAGCTCAAGCAACCCACCCACCTCAGCCTCTCAGAGTGCTAGGATTACAGGTGTGAGCCACCGAGCCTGACTATTTCCACGTCTTATTGCTGCTTGAAAGAAATGGCTTTGCTTTTGATTTTCATCTTTTAATTTTTGCAAATCAACTTTTTGCATCTCTCCCTCTAATGTAAAATATGTACAGTACTTATGAGTGTTCTGATGCCAATAAGCACTGAATTTCTTTAATGTTGATAATGCAGTATCACGAAGCAAGCAAAGCATCTTATCTTTAGCAAAAAGAAGATAATATTGCAGTTTCCAATCCTCACTAAAAAATGTTTTCTTCCTTCAGCCTTCTCTTGGTCTTCTTTGACATGATGTTAAGCAGACAGAATTAAAAAATACTGTTGAGCTGTGCAACTATTCACAAATTCCACTTCAAATGAATAAACAGTACACTGTTTTTAAAAGCTGATAACAGACTGGCATACTTGACCCCCCATAAACTCCAGCCAATCATTTTCATGTGGTGTGGCCCCAGTCAGGCCCGGGAAGTTAGAACTAAATTATGAGTGTAGCAGCTGTTGAGTTAGGCAAAGGTGTTGGGCAAAATTTTATCCTTGTGTTCTATTCAAATATTCTATTTGTGCTGGTCAATCTGGGAGAATTATCATGTTAAAATTTATTTTTTTTCTTTGGTATTTTAGTTCTCTCTTCATTTATTTAGAGACAAGGTCTCACTCTGTTGCCCAGGCTAATAGCAACCTAAAACTCTGGGCTCAAGCAATCCTCTTGCCTCAGCCTCCCAAGTAGCAGAGACTATAGGTGCCAGCTGCAATGTCCAGCTAATTTTTCTATTTTTAGTGGAGATAGGGCTCGCTCTTGCTCAGGCTGGTCTTGAACTCCAGAGCTCAAGGGATCCTCTTGCCCTGACTACAGGTGTGAGCCACCATTCCAGCCTAATAAGGCATTTCATAAGAGTCCTGCATTGTGGTCTCAGGGATTTTCTTCTAAGCAGCTGACATCTTCTCTGCAAACTTTCTTTATCTTTCCAAGAGATGTCAATGGGAGGTTTTCAGGCAAGATTCAGAACGCACATTCTTTATTTTTGTGCCAGTACCATGCTGTCTTAACCACTATGGCCTTGTACAGCCTAAAGTCTGGTATGGTGATACCCCCAGGTTTGTTTTTATTACTAAGAACTGCTTTAGCTATACAGGTTTTTTTCTAGTTCCATACAAAGTGCAGAATCATTTTTTCCAAGTGTTGAAAGTAAGATGTTGGTATCTTAATAGGGATGGAGTTGAATTGGTAAATTGCTCTGGGAAGTATAGACATTTTAACAATGTTGATTCCTCCCAGCCATGAGCATGGTATGTTCTTTCATTTGTTAAGTTCCTCCACTATTTCGTTTCTTAGGGTTTCATAATTTTCTTTATAGAGGTCTTTCACCTTTTTTGTTAGGTATATTCCTAAGTATTTCATGTTCTTTGGGGTTATGGTGAAGGGAATTTTGTCCTTAATTAACCTCTTATCTTGACTATTGTTGGTGTATACAAAGGCAACTGACTTGTGGACATTGATTTTATATCCTGAGACATTACTGTATTCTTTGATAACTTCCAAGAGTCTTGTGGTTGAGTTTTTTGGGTTCTCTAAATATAATATCATATCATCAGCAAAAAGGGAGAGTTTGACCTCCTCTGCCTCCATTTGGATGCCCTTTATTTTCTTGTTTTGCCTAATTGTATTGGCTAGAACTTCCAGCAATATGTTGAATAGTAATGATGACAGAAGATAACCTTGTCTGGTTCCAGTTCTAAGAGGAAAAGCTTTTAGTTTTCCTCCATTCAATAGAATGTTAGCTGTGGGTTTGTCATAGATAGCTTCAATCAGTTTAAGAAATATGCCACTTATACCTATACTCCTCAGTGTTCTAATTAGAAAAGGATGCTGGATTTTATTGAATGCTTTTTCTGCATCTATTGAGAGGAACATATAATCTTTGATTTTGCTTCTGTTGATATGGTGAATAACGTTAATGGACTTGTGAATATTAAACCAGCCTTGCATTCCTGGGATAAAACCTACTTGATCATGATGTATGACTTTTTTGATGATAAGCTGTAATCTATTGGCCAAGATTTTGTTGAGAATTTTTGCATCTATATTCATTAGTGAAATTAGTCTGAAATTCTCCTTTTTAGTTGGGTCTTTACCTGGTTTTGGTATCAGGGCGATATTTGCTTCATAGAACATATTGGGGAAGAGTCCTTCCTTCTCAATTTTTTGGAATAATTTCTGCAGTATACGAATAAGCTCTTTTTTGAAGTTTTGATAAAATTCTGGTGTGAAGCCATCCAGACAAAGGCATTTTTTTGTTGAAAGATTTTTTCTTGTTTCTTTGATCTCAGTGCTTGAAATTGGTCTGTTCAGGAGATCTATTTCATCTGGGCTAAGTCTAGGGAGAGGGTGTGATTCTAAATATTGATCCATTTCCTTTACATTGTCAAATTTCTGGGCATAAAGTTTCTGGTAGCATTCAGAGATAATCTCTTCTATTTCTGTGGCATCAGTTGCTGTTTCCCCTTTATAATTTCTGATTGAGATTACTAGAGATTTTATTTTTTTTATTTCTAGTTAGTCTGGCCAAAGGCTTATCTATTTTATTTATTTTTCTCAAAAAACCAACTCCTTGTTTCATTAATTTTCTGAATGATTCTTTTGTTTTCAATTTAATTGATCTCTGATTTAATTTTGGGTATTTCTTTTCTTCTGCTAGGTTTTGGCTTACATTGTTCTTCTTTTTCCAATTACATCAGATGGCTTGTGAGTTTGTTAATACACTCTCTTTCTGTTTTTCGAATACAGGCTTGTAAAGGGATAAATGTTCCTCTCGGGACTGCTTTTGCTGTATCCCATAGGTTTTGGTAGTTTGTGTCTTAATTGTTGTTATACTCAAGGAAGTTAATAATTTGCTTTTTTCATTTCTTCCTGCACCCAAGTATCATTCAGTATAAGGTTGTTTAATTTCTATGGCTTTTGTGAGGTTAAGCATTTTTGTTAGAGTTGAGTTCCACTTTTAGTGCCTTGTGGTCTAAAAAGATGCAAGGTAGAATTTCAATTCTTTTCATCCTACTGAGGTTTGTTTTGTGTCCTAGGATATGATCAATTTTGGAGAATGTTCCATGGGACGATGAGAAGAATGTATACTCTATTTCTTTGGGATGGAGTGTTCTATATACATCTATCAAGCACAGTTGTTCTAAAGTCTCGTTTAAATATCTAATATTTTAAATTAATTTCTGTTTAGAGGATCTGTCCAACTCTGAGAGAGGGTGAAGTGTCCTGTTATTATGGTGTTATAGGATATCATATTGCTCAGACTAAGCAAGGTCTGTTTCAAGAATCTGGGAGCATTTAAATTGGGTGCATAAATATTTAAAATGAAATGTCTTCTTGTTATATTTTTCCCTTAACCAATATGAAGTGACCATCATTATCTTCTTTGACTTTAGTTGTTTTAAATCCACATGTATCTGAGAATAAGATTGCAACTCCTCTTTTCTTCTGAGTTCCATTTGCCTGAAAAATTGACTTCCAACCCTTATGCCTGAGTTTTAATTTGTCGTTTACCGTGAAGTGTGTTTCCTGTAGACAGCAAATAGATGGCTTCTGTTTTTTAATCCAATCCAAATTTGCTTCCCTTCCTAACAGAATTTAATTTTTTTTTTTTTTTGAGACAGCGTCTCACTATGTTGCCCTCAGTAGAGTGCTGTGGCGTCACAGCTCACAGCAACCTCAAACTCTTGGGCTTAAGCAAATCACTTGCCTCAGCCTCCCAAGTACCTGGGACTACAGGTGCCCACCACAATGCCTGTCTATTTTTCTGTTGCTGTTGTCATTGTTGCTTAGCTGGCTCAGGCTGCATTCGAACCTGCCAGCCTTGGTGTATATGGCTGGCACTGTAACTACTATGCTACAGGCGCTGAGCCAGAATTTTCAATTTTTGTTAGAGTCTTTAGACACACTGGCATTATATGTGCCTGATGGAAGGTGGGGCCTGATCCCAGCCCTGAGGGTTGTATCAACAGGATTGTAAGGTTGTGGTTCTCAACCTTGGCTTCACATTGGAATTACCTGGGAAGTTTTGGGGTTTTTTTTTTTTTTTTCAGGGAAGGAAAAACCCTTATGATCCTTTACTACCATCTAGTCATTTATATAAAAGAACTACATGGAGTTTTCCTAAAGGAGTCCATTCTGCCTAAATTTGAAGGCCAGAATGTAGGAATATATGGTGGACATCATGAAAGTTACCCTGAATCCCAGACCTAAGTTAAATTCCAGGTCTATTGGGGTAAGGAGGGTTTGAGGGAGTCTTTCAATCAAACTTTTATAGGTAGTGTTTAACATTTGTTCAGACTAAAGACAGTAATTGGTCCTTATTCCTGGGAGAAGTGAGGTCATCGTTTCCTGTTGAATTCTGTTATCAGTCTTCTGTACACATTATACTACTGAGCTGGGAAGCCTTTTTAAAAATAACTGTTGTCTAAGTCCCACTTTCAGAAGTTTTGATTTTTTTTTTCTTTTCTTTTTTTTTCTCCCTTAGTCTCGAGCATGGACATGAGATTTTCAGTAGCTCCAATTGATTCTAAAACACAGGCAAGGTTGAAAATGACCAACTAATGTCAGTGCCATTCTTCCAGTTAGTGGTTGGTTTAAGCTTGAAATGTAAATGCACATCCTATGGTGCACTTTGGAAAAGCTATCTTTTGAGATATAGAGGAATAGGTTGGACACTACCATGTTTAAACATGGCACCCCGTACTGATGCAGTAGTCTTCAGACCTCAAGGAGAGTGACTAACCAGCTGGAGATAACAGAAGAAAGTTGGGAAGAAGCTGGATCCTTGATAACAACTGAGCCATGGAATTAACCAGCCTTAGAGAAGAGCTTCCCAACCTAAAGATTTCATGTTATGCCATCTATAACATAACATTTCATGTTATGCCGAAACAACCTCCATCATGGAACACCTCCCTCTCTAACATAACATTTCATGTTATGCCAAAATAGAACCTCCATCATGGACCACCTCCCTAACTTTGACCTTAAGTTGACCTAGTTTTCATGGACTGGACAAGCACCACATGTACTCAATGGAAGTTTCTTATGTTGACAACCTCCATATGTTGACTAGTTTGTTATAATCTCGTGGGTGCTCAACTTACAGAGGTTCCACTGTATTTGCCTTAGCCATTTTGATTTGGTTTCTCTGCTACCTGCAGCCAAAGGCAAACTAACAAATATGACCAATAATCAAACATACATTCTTCTTTCTAGAGTCCATGTTTCTCCCCCTCACAACCTCTTCAATGAACACTACATTCATTGACCTCAACTCCTGCAAAGAGCTCACTTTAAGAAACAGGTGTAAGAAAGTGCTATGCATTGAATGTTTATGTCTCCCCAAAATTCATCTGTTTAAATACTCATGGGATGATATTAGGAGGTGGGGCCTTTGGGAGGCGATTACATTGTCAGGGTGGAGCCCTCAATAGTGGAATTAGTGCTTTTATAAAAGAGGCCCCAGGAAGCTTTCTCTCCTTTCCACACTTGAGGACACAGTGAGAAAATATCTATGAACCAGGAATCAAGCCCTCACCAGACACTGGTGAATCTGCCAGCGCCTTGTTCTTGAATTCATCCCATGTCCAGAACCATGAGAAAAAAATATTTAAGCCACCCAGTGGATGGTATTTTTGTTACAACAGGCCAGATGGGCTAAGAAAAAAAAGTGAAAATAGGGAGGGCTGTTTTCATAACATCGAGCAGAAAAAATAGGAAGGAATAGATATGTCTTATCTAGAAGGATTAAGAAGAAAGGGGAGAATGTAAGTGTTTGGGTTCAGGTGGGATAAGATGCCCAATTCATCTTAAAGCACTGTTGATTCCTGTGAAATGTTTAGCATGTTCACATTATTTAAAAATTAACTAAGAAATAATAGGGTATCTTCTTATGTAGTTACTGGATGTCATTCTGAGATGTAGATTTATTTTCATATTTGACATCTCTGAAATTAGAAAGTAATTTTGCAATTGACAGACTATCACATTTTAATTGGTTGGCTATTTTTTTAGTGCCACGAAAAATAGTGGTTCTTAAGTCTGTGACTTATTTAGGTTTAACTGAATGTAAATTTTAACTGAAGTTATAAATGTACATATGTAGTTAAAAAAAGAAAACTTACGATATGTACTATAGATTAATACATGAAAGCATAATGATTTTTTTAAATGAAAAACTGTGGTTCTCTGCTCCACCCCTTTCTAGGCAGAATTCTAAGATGGCTCCCAAGATTCCTGACCCTGGTGTACACGACCTATATAATCCCCTCACCGCAAGTATGGGCATTACTGTGAATATGATGGGATTCACTCCCATGATTAATTACATTATATGGTCAATATGAAGGGGTTCTACCTTTAGTGTAATTAAGGTCTCAAATCAGTTGAATAATGAAAAGGGAGATTGGCTCGGAGCCTGTGGCTCAGTGGGCTAAGGTGCCAGCCACGTACACCTGAGCTGGCGGGTTCGAATCCAGCCCAGGCCCACCAATCAACAATGACGGCTGCAACCAAAAAATGGCTGGGCTTTGTGGCAGGTGCCTGTAATCCCAGCTACTTGGGAGGTGGAGGCAAGAAACTCGCTTGAGCCCAGAAATTGGAGGTTGCTGTGAGCTGTGATGCCACAGCACTCTATCCATGGTGACAGCTTGAGGCTCTATCTCAAAAAAAGAAAGAAAAGGGAGATTATCCTGGGTGGGCCTTGACTACTCAAACGAGCCCTTAATAGAGACTGGGCACTTTCTGCTGTCAAGGATATGAAGATTCAGAGAGATTCTGCTACTACACTTGAAGAAGTAAACTGCCATGTAGCTAGATCTTGCAGACAGCTGAGAGCAATCCCCAGATGACAAGCCAGAATGGGGAGTTCGGTCTTACAAACTCCAAGTCAGCAAATTCTATGAACATGAGTGAATTTGGAAGAGGTATTCCAGGCTCATTTTGTGTTTTCTCACCTGAGCCATTTCTCCAAAGAGGCCAGATGATTTTTTTTTTTTTTGAGACAGAGTCTCACTAGGTCATCCTTGGTAGAGTGCTATGGTGTTACAGGTCACAGCAACCTCAAACTCTTGGGCTTAAGTGATTCTCTTGCCTCAGTTTCCCAAGTGCCTGGGATTACAGGCACCGGCCAAAACGCCTGGCTATTTTTTTGTTGTTGTGGTTGTCATTGTTGTTTATCTGGCCCACGCTGAGTTGGAACCTGCCAACCTGGGTATATGTGGCTGGCGCCCTACCCACTGAGCTACAGGCACTGCCCCTAGATGATTTTTTTTTTTTTTTTTGAGAATAGTATTTTTATACCAATATCTGATGCTAGGGGTGCTTGTTGCTATGAGGTGTCACTGCATCCAGGGTCTTCTCAGGATACAGCTAGGGAATATATAAATGTGTACATACACACATTTACATATATATTTCTATGTATGTAGAAAACCATGATTTCACATCAACATCTCTAATTTCCAGTCTAATTCTATCTTTCTATTTATTTTGAGACAGAGCCTCAAGCTGTCACCCTGGATAGAGTGCTGTGGCATCACAGTTCACAGCAACCTCCAATTCCTGGTCTCAAGCCAGTCTCCTGCCTCCGCCTCCCAAGTAGCTGGGACTACAGGCACCTGCCACAACACCCATCATTTTGGTTGCAGCCATCATTGTTGTCTGGCGGGCTTGGGCTGGATTCGAACCCGCCAGCTCAGGTGTACAGGCGCCTTAGCCTGTTGAGCCACAGGCACCGAGCCTATCTTTCTATTTTTAACAACTCTTTTTTTCTGGATCTCAGTTTCTTGAATATAGTCACCCATTTAATTGACTTCTATCTCCATCGTCACTGCAGCCCTCCACTCATCCCCCATCTCCGAGTGAATGCTCAAGGACTCTTCTGGGGTTCCAGCACAATGAACCATGCCTCTGCCACCACATTCTCAGCCCTGCACAAAGACATTCTCCTCACCCTGCATGAGCTTCAACATCCCAAGCCAGATTTCCAGCAACACCTTCCCCACCTGGATTCCTCCCATCCTACTTGGAATTCAGCTCTCCTTGCCTTGCACAAATGTGTCCCTCGTTCTTCCCAGGCTCAGACACACTGTGCCAAGCTGCTACCCTCACCACTCCCCTCATTAACTCTTCTTACTCTGCTTGGTATTCCAGCTCCATCTTGTACAGATGCTGCCTTTCTGCTTCACCCTCATCACTAACCCCCTAGGCCAGACTGACCTATGCAGATGTCCTCTTCATCCACTTTTGGCTTTGCCACCCTTTATTTACAGTTGCTTTGTGGATTACAATTAACAACTTAAACCCATCTAGTTCAAATTAATACCAATTCCAATAGTAGACAAAAACTTATTCCAATATAGCTTTGTTCCCTTTTCCCTTTTTGTACTACTATGTTTATATCAATAAATGTCCCTTTTTTTTTCTTTTTTGAGACAAAGTCTTACTCTGTCGCCCTGGGTAGAGTGCCATGGTGTCATAGCTCACAGAGATTTCAAGCTGTTGGGCTTGAGCAATCTTTTTGCCTCAACCTCCCGAGTACTGGGGACTACAGGGTCCCACCACGACGCCCAATTAGTTTTCTATTTTTAGCTGAGATGGGTTCTCACTCCTGCTGAGGCTGGCCTCAAATTTCTGAGCTCGAGCAATCCACCCACCTCAGCCTCCCACGGTGCTAGGATTATATGCATGAGCCACTGCACCCAGCCTAAAGTCTGTAATTTTTATTGTGTATGGCCATTAAAAATGCTCTGCTTAATAGTCAGCTAACGATTGCACAGAGATTTTCTTAAATTCAATGAGCATATAAGTATTCCAGTGTTGACAGAGGAACAGTGTGTGTGAGTGAAGAGGAACTCTCGGTATTCTGCTTGGCAGCTTACAGCTCTGCCTTAGGCTTTTCTTGCTGAGAAGAGCCTCTAGGCTGCCCAGCGAAGAGAACTTAGGGCCCTGTCAGGTCTTTCCTGGGCTTGTTCTCAGCCTTGCTTATGCGTGATCCCTTAGATTCCTCAGAGTGTGTCAGCTTTTCAAAGCCCCCTGTGGATAGTTCATTTTCCAGTTTTTCCTTTTAAGTTTTCTAGTCAGCTACCTTTGGCTCTGCCTGGTAACAGCACCTCCAGCTACAATGTGAAACGATTGCTGCTGAGCATTTCTGACAAATGGTTGTGCTGTTCCCACAGCCTAAGCTCTTGAGTCTGGACAACAAACCCAGGCCCGGAGAATGTAGCTTTCCAGTGAGCTTTGGGACTAGTGACTGGGGTGGGAGGTGGAACTTTTTGTTCTGCCCACTCCAGTGACTAGCAGGTAACTGGTTCCCACAGCTATTCAGGCTGCAGCGCTTTTGGTCTTCAAGTCAGTACTATGGAACTGGGGAGAGGAAAACACGATTCAGGAACAGAAAAGGCCACAGGCATTCCACTAAGGCTCAGCTGTCTTGCTTGAGTAAATTCTCTTCAAATTGTTACAAGCCTTTACTTTAGTTTCCAGAGTCTGAAAAAGTTCATTTGGACTGTTTTTGCCAGTGTTCTTATGCCTTCTATGGAGGAGTGGATTTTTGAAGATTCTTTTTTGTTTTTAGAGACAGAGTCTCACTTTGTCGCCCTTGATTGAGTGCGATGGCCGCACAGCTTACAGCAACCCTCCAGCTCTTAGGCTTAGGCGATTCTTTTGCCTCAGCCTCCCAAGTAGCTAGGACCACAGGTACCCACCACAACGCCTGGCTACTTTTTTTATTGCAATTTGGCCAGGGCTGGGTTTGAACCTGTCACCCTCGATATATGGGGCTGGTGCCGTACTCACCAAGGCACAGGCGCCACCCAGTTTTGTTTTGTTTTGTTTTTGTAGAGACAGAGTCTGAGTTTATCACCCTTGGGTGCCATGGCCTCACACAGCTCACAACAACCTCCAACTCCTGGGCTTAGGCGATACGCGATTCTCTTGCCTGAGCCTCCCTAGTAGCTAGGACTACGGGCGTCCACCACAATGCCCAGCTATTTTTTGTTGCAGTTTGGCTCGGGCTGGGTTTGAACCCACCACCCTCGGTATATGGGGCCAGTGCCCTACCCACTGAGCAACAGGCGCCACCTGATTTTGGAGATTCTTACTCTGCAACCAGAAGTTGAGACTCTGGCCCACTCTTAAGTATTGTTTGATGTCATGATAGCTTTGTTTTTTAATATGTGCACTATAGAAAAATGTATATTTTAAAATGTATTTCAACTGTATGTATATATAAATAGAAATCTATATACGTATGCGTTCGTTTATTTATGACTGCTATGAAGACTGAACATATGACATCTTCTAGTACCTTTATTTCAGAATCCCATTTCCCTTGCCTGGCAAGCCAGGAACTCATCTTCCTGGGAAATGCAAATGCCCTTAGAGGAATGAGCCCATTAATGCACTTTACTGGATAAAGTGCCTATGACCGTTGGCAGGGAGATCATCGTCTGTGAATATTAGGGACATTTACTCCTTGCTCCAAATTTTGAAACTGCCTTTTTAAGGAATTCCACAGTAGTTGTCTTATTTATCAGTCCCATAAGTCTTAAATAAATACAAGCTTTGTATCCCAGCTGTATCTTACACAAAAAAACATTTCAAATTTATTTGCTTGGATGTGTTGCTTGGCAGGTATATTTCTTACATAATAATATAAACTGGACTTTAATCTTGGACTTCCTAAACAAATTTGTGATTCAGTCCCATATCTGCTGACACACCAGCTCTTTTCAGCCCTCCATATGCCCGTGGACTGCAAGCCAATTTAAACTTCCTTGTGCGGTTGAACTCAGTTAGGTAAACCCGGAATCAACAGAAATGCTCCTTATTTCAGCCAAATGAACATAAAATGGTCATTTCAGTCCGTGAAGGAGGAAGGCCCGGTCGCTGTGAATTCCTTATTGTCTCACAGACTGAATGCCTGTCCTTGTGCAGCTGTGAAGGATTCTATGTTCTCCCCACATAGGGAGATGGTGCGAATTTCCGCAAGAAGCAGAATCCTGCCCAACCTCCCCCGGCTCCCACCACTCCGGACTACCAGGAGCTCTGGAGGGATGCACCCTGCACCTAAATCTGAACCAGGAACAAGAAAGAAGGGGGCCTTGACTTTTTAAATGGGATGCGCAGGCCTTCTGTCCAGGGGCCGGAACAGCAAGGCAGGGCAAGGGGTTCCCTGGAACACGTGGGGAGACTCGGGAGCTACCCAGCTGGGAAGATACTGTTAATGCTCCTGGCTTAGTCTTGTTAAATTTTGGCCGGGATATTGGTGTGGGAGCCACACGACAGTTCATGAGAGAGGCCTCCTGGGCCCACCCACAAATTAACAGGGTCTGTTGTTTAGAGCCCTCCAAGTCAAATCACAGGATCTATAGTGGGGGGTCAGGACAGCAGTTGCTAGTGTTGGGGGCCTAATGTGGCTCCACACGAACATTCCTCCTTCTTCTCCTCCCCTCCTGAACAAAAGACCACAAAGGACCTAGCTAACCCTGTCCCAAAACCTGGAACAAAAGATGCTACCCCTCCAAAATCCTCCAGCAGGCAGTGGAATCTATCCACCCCGTGGACCTACAGAAAGAAGTCTCCAATAACCCTCGGTGCAGAGCCATCTTCAGCTCTGCCCAGTGGGTCTCTGTTGCTTTCATTAAACCTGGCCTGAAATTCTCCATGTTATAGTCTCTTCTCTGGGCACGGGTTGGCCATTGGCCTTTCAACTGGACCCTGCATCCTGCCTATGAGGCCTTTCTCATATTCTCTCTGCTGTCAGGGTAGCCTTAGTGAACTAGGCAAAGACACCCCTCACCACCACCCTCCTTTAATCTCAGCAACCCTTACATTCTGTCTGAAATTGTCCTCCCTGACATTCTGGAAGTAGCACTAGGGTGTTCAATGTCTTTGCCTTCTTTAAGGATTCTTTGCACAGATCAGGCATATAAAAGGCACTCACTCAATGTGCATTCATTGAAATTTAAAACATTTCTTGGGGCACTCTTTGTGTTTGGATTATTTCGTGTATGTGCCATCCAACCATTTGATAAATGGTAGAACTTTGGGTGAAAGAGAGAATAAAAAGGATTTTTAAAACTGTTTTAGCCTTAAAGTGGTAGAGGCCAATCCATGAAACAACACAGAGGGGGCGATGTGCCCTTCTGCTCAGGTAATTAAAGAATTGCCCCCAATAAAGGCAGAAATGAAGATGGGCAGTCATGAATACAGCTGGTGGTTTCCTATGTGTAAGCCAGACACATACCCTGTGTGTGACATTTCCGGGCATGTGTGAGGTGTCCTCCACAGCTTTGCACAGTTCCTCCTGAGCAAGTCATACACCTTTAATATTTCCAAACTTGGTTATTTAATTAATACTAGCTAAAAACTACCTGTCACAACTGATCACCACACTCCAGTGGATGCAGGTACCACGGTTGAGACCACTGGTCGCTGAGGTTGGGAGGTGATATCCATAAGTCAAAGACCACCAGGAACCCACAGCGAAGTCAGGTTTGCTATCCGCTGCAGCAAGAGAGATAGCTTATGGTGGTATCTTAGTCTGTTTTCTGTCACTGTAACAGAAAACCACAGACTGACTAATTTATGAAGAAAACAAACGTTATTTAGCTCATGGTTCTGGAGGCTGGGAAGTGTAAGAGCATGACACTGGCATCTGGTGAGAGTCTTCTTGCTGTGTCATAGCATGGCAATGGCATCATGTGTTGAGAGGGCAAGAGCGAGAGCCAGCAAGAGCTGCTTATAACAAAGCCACTCCTGTGATATGGAACCAACTGCCATGATGGCAACACTGATTCATTCATGAGAGCAGAGGGATTAAGTTTCCAACACAGGAACTTTTGGAGGACTCATTCAAACCTTAGCAGAAGGAAGCTGGAGGACATCTCAACAGGAGTTAAAGAAAAATAGTAACAGGGTACTGAAGACTGTAGTAAGTCATGGGATGGGCCTGGGAGAGATGGATCAGATGATGTGAACTAGAGTTGCTGGAACATCCATAGTTTTGTCTGACTGTGAGTGAGCAGAAGTTAGGAGAATTTATGCTTAGATGATTTGTGATGTGCATGTTCCAAATAGGTACCGTCTATGGGTTTTGTGAGTCCTGAAACAGCCATATTGAAAAAAGTATGGTTTCTGCTTCTGTTTTCAGTTCTCCCCAACAGCCTTGCTGCCAGCACAGGGGAAGGGTGGTAAATAAGAGAGACAGAGGAACAATGGGAAATGACCTGCCCACTGATGACTGTCCACTGCCAGTGTCAAGGAGGAGAGCCACACGCATGGATACCAATGGAGACAAGACAGCCTGGGCAATTTCTCAGATGTAGGGAAAGCCCTGACTGGGAGAAATTTTTGTGGACTATTCCTGTCCATTTGTTTTTTGACTCTCTTTTGATCTAGATTATAAATTGTTTTTCCCTTTTGTTTGTCTAAGAGAAAAAGGAAATGTGGCCTCATGCCTTCTGGTTCTTAGGGCAGAGGCTGCCTTTAACCGGCATGCAGATGGAACCCGCACTTGCTCTGTGATGCCATCTGAAGTTAATCAAAGCAGGAGGGAGGGAGTTTAGTTAGCCTGCCCAGATCACTGGTAGGCCATAGAGGAGGAAGGCTTCCCTGGCTCGACTGCAAGTGTATTGTGATGTAGGCTGTTATAACTACCTGCCCTATCCTGGCTGGCATATAAAGAACAGAAATCTATTTCTCACAGTTCTGAAGGCTGGAACTTCTGAGATCAAGGGACCAGCAGATCTGGTGTCTGGTAAGGACAGCAGATCTGGTGTCTGGTAAGGACCTGTTTCCATATCCATACTTGACACTGTCTTGCTGTGTCCTTACATGATGAAAGGGACTGGACAAGGTCTCTGGGTCCTCTTTCATAAGGACACTAATTCTATTCATGAAAGCTCCACCTCCCCAAAGGGCCAACTCTTGATGTCATCACCTTGGGGATCAGGCTTCAACATATGAACTTGGGGAGGGAGCAGGGACACAAATATTCAGACTAGCAAGGCGAAAGCTGCACCACCCTTGGCTGTAGGAACATGGCTGGAGAGGGTGGGAACAAGGGACTTGGGGGAGGAGAGGGTATTTTTGATCCTGCAGATCCTGAGGAAAGAATGGCTTTGATTTTGTTTGCAGTCCTGTAGGCTAATCCGAGGTTGACATTAAGAGCCGAAAGACCTTCCTTTCCCTGGAGTCAATGAATCTCTTTATGAAACTTGCTGATTGAGCCCTTGTTTCATCTTTCAGTGATGGAGTAAGTAGAATTATTTCATTACTAGTTGTAAAATTAGTCAATGTTTCCTTCAGAAAAAATAAAAAGGCCACAATGTTTGAAAATCAGCCTCCTGAATGTCCCAATGTGACTCTGTACCCGTTACAAAATGACTTTCCTCTCTGACTCTAAATTTAGCTACAATTACATTAATAAAGTCATCTTCTTGCTCCAAAATTATTGGCAAATAAAAGGATGGCTGAGCTGGGATATGGACTCTGGAAATGAAGTAGGTGTCTGGTTGGCAGCTGCTGGCTGTCCATGCTTCCCAGAATAGGGACACCCCACCACCAATGACCAGGGATGCAAGGTCATTGGTCCTAGTATCAGCTACCATGATGACATATCTTCTCACAGTCAGTGGAAAATAAAGAGACCATTCCAATGATGCAACAAGAAAGCCCTTCCCTCCACTCTGCCTGGGACAATCCCTGATATTAGCAATCATCTAGGAGTGCCCTTCCTGGATGGCCCTGGTATGGGTCTTTGGCTGAAAGTGATTCACTGTAGTTACCTTTGGAGTCTAAAGGGTGAAGGGTGGCCAGTCACCTTCCTATGAGACACAGGCAGAAATGAGGGCTGTATTAGTTAGCTAGAAGCACTGTGACAGAATGCCATGTGCCTAGTGATATAAACAACAAATTATTCTTTCATAATGCTGGAGGCCGGAAGTCTGAGATCAAGGCATGGGCAGGGTTGGGTTTCTTCTCCTTGGCTTGTAGATGGCCATCTTTTCCTCCCTATGTCTTCATGTGGTCTTCCCTGTGTATTTGTGTTTTAACTTCTTATGTGACACCAGACATATCAGTGTCTAAAACTCTAAAGCTCATTTTATCTTTAAAGACCCTGTTCCACATACAGTCACATACAAGGTACTAAGACTTCAACACCCCAATTTTGAGGACAGGAGAGTTCAGCCTAAGGAATGGCAGGAATGAAGGAATGGGCACAGGAAATGATTTTACCAGCTAGGACCTCAGCAAGGAATGAGGAGTAAACTCTCCTATGACAGAGCCTGGCCTGGGCAGGTGAGTCTAAGAAGCCGAAATCTTCATCTACAGAAACATGCCTGACCACTCAGCCAACTATGAGAAAGGAAGGAGAGCTATTATACAAGTGCCACCATGTGGGTGCTGGGAATCAGCACAGAAGCAAGCCAGGTATGTCACAGGGCCCACTTTCCTCTAAAGAGTATATCTAAAGAACTTCCTGAAGATAAGGAACTAGCATGCCAAGACCTACTTTTTCTTTAAAAGGTAGTTGGATTCAGAACATTCTGTGAGCTCTTCAGCAGGTCATACTGCTTGTTTGCCAGTCAGCTAACATTTTCATGCCTTAGGTTTTGTAGGAAATCTTTGTGAAGGGGGTATGTCAAAATGTAGCCTATATTTTCCAGTGTGTTTCCTCTATTAAGAATAATCTTGGCTCGGCACCTGTGGTTCAATGGGTTAAGGCGCCAGCCACGTACACCTGAGCTGGCGGGTTCTAATCCAGCCCTGGCCCGCCAAACAACAATGACGGCTGCAACCAAAAAATGGCCAGGTGTTGTGGCAGGCGCCTGTAGTCCCAGTACTTGGGAGGCAGAGGCAAGAGACTCGCTTGAGCCCAGGAACTGGAGGTTGCTGTGAGCTGTGATGCCACAGCACTCTATCTAGGGTGACAGCTTGAGGCTCTGTCTCAAAAAAAAAAAAAAAAGAATAATCTCAAGTGCCAACTTCTCCATGAATTGGTCTTGACCCTTGCCATTGTCCCTTTCTCCCAACCTCTGACCTTGGGAAGCTTGCAGTACCATGCATGTTGGATTTTAATCATTGTCAAAGTACCTCCTAGTGACATATGTGAAGAGCTTACTTCCCAACCTGAATGTAAATCTTGTCTTAAGCAGGGATCATTTGTTTGAAAAGGACATCCAAAAGAGCTTACGCAAAGGAGAACCAAAGGACATAGGACTCTCTGATAAAATCCAGAGAGGCTGAAGGCAGATTTGATGAGTCACTGGAACTCTAAATGGGAGTAGCAGCTTAAAAACATGGCCATAAAATCCTTTGAAGCCTGACAACTCAACTCAGCTCAGTGGGTACTGAATGGTCCATGTCCACTTCTCTTCACTCAGTGGCTGCTTGTGACTACTCTGACCAAGAGAATATTGCAGAGGTGACCCTACATGACTTTTGAGGCTCAATCACAACAAACCATGAAGCGTCCACATTGTTCTCTGGAACATTCATGCTAGGTACCCAAGCTACCACATCAGAAGTTCAACAACTCTGAGGCCACTGTTGTCTGAGAAAGCTAAGTCACACACAAAGCACAAGAGCAGCTCTGCTGGCTGTCTTACTCTTCAGGTCTCTCCAGCCCAAGGCAGCCATATAAGTAAGTGAATGACCCCCAGGAAACCCCAGTCCCCAAGCATGGAGTCTTCCCAAGTCTAGGGAAACTAAGGCATTACAGAGCAAAAGGAAACCATCCCACTATCCTCTGTCTGAAGTCCTGGCCTACAGAATCCATGATAATCCATAATAAAGTAATTGTTTTAAGCTACTAAGAGTTGAAATATTTTATGCAGCAATAATAACTGAACACAAATTAGGCTCTCCTCCTCTGAGTCCCCATGGTCTCTTGTTCTCTTTCTTCCCAATTCAGCACCGTGGTTCTGTCTCTGTAGACACAATCTCTTTCCTTCCTGCACCTGAACCCAATACAGTTATTCAGGGATTTACTTTACCACCTCATTGAAACACACAAGAGAGATTCTAAGTCCTAATTCCAAACCTGAGGGAATGGGATCCAATTATCACCACACATGAATTACAATGCTTGCAACCTCCAAGTTACATAGATGATATATAGATGGCCCACCAAATCTTCAGGGCCAGCATCCATGGATTCAACCAACCACAGATCAAAAATATTCAGGAAAAATATAAAATAATACAAATTTTAAAAACAATATAGTATAACAACTCTTTATACAGCATTTACATTGTATTAGGTAGTGTAAGTCATCTAGAGATAATTTAAAGTACACAGAAAGATGTTTTTAAGTGTGTAATTATTTTGGTGATGTTGAGAAGGAAGTTTTCATAATGAGAAAAAGGAGAGCAGATATAGGATCAATGAAGTTCTGTTAAAACAAAAAAAATGACAAAATTGTAGCCCTGAACTGAATTGGAAGTATCAGCATAAACTCGTGTAATATATTTCTTTTTCTTTTCTTTTCTTTTTCTTTTTTTTTGAGATAGAATCTCACTATGTTGCCCTCAGTAGAGTGTTGTGGCTTCACAGTTCACAGCAACCTCAAACTCTTGGGCTTAAGTGAGTCTCCTGCCTCAGCCTCCCAAGTAGCTGGGACTACAGGCACCCACCATAACACCCAGCTATTCTTTTGTTGTAGTTGTCATTGTTGTTTAGCAGGCCGGGGCCAGGTTCAAACCCGCCAGCCCTGGTGTATGTGGCCGGCGCCTTAGCCACTGAGCTATGGGTGCTGAGACTATATTATCTTTCTTAAAAATACAAATACCATATTTCCTATCTCTAGCCACTGAAGCCTAACTTTGACCTAAGAAACAATGACCTAACTTTTAGCAATAAGCAGTCTTAGCACCCAGATTTTGTTTGGTGATTACCATTCCCCACTGGAAGGAATCAGGGATTCTTGGGGAAAGTGGCTAATTTCAGCTATATATAAAATAGCTAGGAAACCATCAAAGATGATTAGGGCTATCTCAAAAGGAATCAGCCAATTTGAAGCAGCTCACAAAGACCAAAGATAGAACAATTTGATCAAAGATAACAACAATAACTGCAATTATTAACAAGAATAATAATACACATCAAATGTATTTCAGCCATGAGTTTATATATGTGAAGAAGAAAATAATTCTCACTGGACATCTAGCAATATGACAGGGAACCACCTCATTTTAAAAACTGGAAAATACAGAGAAAGGAAGTCAAGAATTCGTCCTACCTTTCATAGACATACCAAATATCAGGGTAATTGTAGGAGACTCGGAGAGCAGGATGGACTTCAGGCGAGATGTTTTGCAGCTCGGGGGCGGACCCTCAGGGAACTCATCCTCAGGAGTCTCAGGGAGAGAGCCTGAGCCCATGGCAATCCTTAAGCACACAGTCATTATCCAATAACACTCCCCTCACCTGTTACATACTGTCTCAATAAATAGCTACTGCAGAGGTTGCTGGGGGCTACCCTGCACCTGTGGTTAGCCCACCTCTTGCAAGCTTGTACTTCAATCCATGTGCTGCCAGTTTCCTTTGTGCGGTGATGATGACAGGGCAACAGGGGCCACAAAATAAGTGATCAAAAGATGTTTCTCGGCTCGGCGCCTGTGGCTCAACGGGCTAAGGCGCCAGCCACGTACACTTGAGCTGGCGGGTTCGAATCCAGCCTGGGCCCGCCAAACAACAATGATGGCTGCAACCAAAAAATAGCCGGGCATTGTGGCGGGCACCTGTAGTCCCAGCTACTTGGGAGGTGGAGGCAAGAGACTCGCTTGAGCCCAGGAATTGGAGGTTGCTGTGAGCTGTGATGCCATAGCACTCTATCCAGGGTGATAGCTTGAGGCTCTGTCTCA
>CAUYON010039164.1:0-19318 GCA_963573935.1 Arctocebus calabarensis | reverse complement strand
GGGGGAGAGGAGGGAGGGGAGGAGGGAGGGGGAGAGGAGGGAGGGGAGGAGGGAGGGGAGGAGGGGGGAAGGAGGAAAGGGGAGAGGGAAGGAGGGAGAGAGAGGGAAGGAGGGAGGGAAGGAGGGAGGGGGAAGGAGACTGGTGATTTGGGACATAACCACAAGAGGGACTCTTCCTAACAAATGCAAACATTGTAACCTATTTGTACCCTCACATTAATCTGAAATTAAAAAATACATTAAAAAGCCCAAAGAATGGCTCTCTGGAGTCACATCAACGACACAGGCCTGGGTAGTGCCTGAGCTGCCTTAAGCCATTCCATGACATGTACAGAAAGAGTGTTTATTGTCAAAAGAAAACAGTGAAACAGAGAAAAGTGACTTGCAGTCAGCTGAGTGTGGGTGTTGAGGGACGCACACACACACCCAGCCCAGTCCCTAGTTTGGCCCCTAGTTTCCCCCTGGAGACAATAAAGTTGATGAACAAATCAGAGACCAAGCATCAGTCTTAACCTGGGCAATAGCTGCTTGCAAGCTTCGATAACTCATCACAGCGGTACTGTTAAAACCCATCTTTATCAATAAGACACCTACAATTTCTCTACCATTAATATAATACACAGGTGGGAAATTCTACACCTGACTTCATATGATGCCACCAATCCAAAGACAGTCAACACTTTGTTTCATGGAGAGAATGATAAAATATGGTCTATAAAATCAACTTCAGGCTATGTGCATGAAGCATATAAGAAAGGTAAATCAATTTCACGTTTAGATTCGGGTCCCATCCCTAAGATATCTCATTATGTGTTTGCAAATATTCCAAAATATGAAAAAAAAATCTGAAATCTGAAACCCTTCCAGTCCCAAACATTTTGGATAAGGGATACTCAGCCTGTAGAACCTTAACTTAGATGCCTGATCCAGCCATCATTACGAGGAGCAGCTCCATAATCACCAGGGCTTTGGGGTCTCAGCCTCACCGCCGGAATTCTCAAGGAGGTTCTCACACCATTAGAGGTTTAACTTAGCAAAGCAGAGGAAGAACTCTATGATAGCTAAAACCTCAGCCTCACTAATATTCCAGAAACCCCCCCCCCCTTTTTTTTTTTTAGAGACAGGGTCCAAAAAATATGTACCACCATGGAGCCTGGCTTTTTTTCTTATTATTTTATTTTTGTAAAAAATGGGGTCTTGCTATGTTGTCCAGGCTAGTCTCACACTCCTGGCCTTGAGTGAACCTTCTTTCTCAGCTCCCAGGCTGTGAGCCACTGTGCCTGGCCTCAGGGAGCTATTTTAACCTGGTGCTATCTGCAAAACAGTGACACATCAACAAACAATTTTCTTTTCTATCTTAACTGCACATGTGTGAAACATTTTGTCTACTTACACGTGTATACATGTGTGTATATTAAATGCACTTCAGACTCAGGTGCATATGAGCACGATGTATTTAGCACTCAGAGCAGAGATCTCTTCTAACAGTACCAGACTCTGCTTCCTGCTGCCCTGCAGGGCAACTAATCAGTAAACTTTTCCCTAATTGAGAAAAGGGTCCAGAGAGACCCTTTAAACATAAGCAAACAAAATTTTTCCATTTTAAACAACACTCCAAATCTTCTCCTTATATTTTAAACTGTTATAAATTCACTGAAGCCATGCCAGCTAGAAGCTGGGAGGCTGGGTGCCTTCTGGCCTGGACCCCTTCTCCTCGAGAGGCAAGAGGGGTCTCCTCCCCCAGACCTTTCTGGGGCTGATCCCCAGTAGCCTGGACTCTTGTCCCTTCTCTGTTCTCATCTACTGAGACATTAGAAAGACCCTCCAAGAGGTGCTAGAAGCCTTTAATGGCATTTGCCTTTTCCTTTAACCCAAATTTATTATTTAAAAGCAATTCTCTTTCACAATTTAAAAATAGGAAGAAGATGAGTTTGATGCTAAATATTTAATATGTGCCAAGGATTCATTAAGTACCGACTTGGGGTGGCTTGCTAAGTGTAGGAAGTGTTCTCATGTTCTCCCCATCAGCTATGGAAGCTGAATTTCAGGTTCTTACACTGGAAGCAATTTAATCGTTTCCTTGTTTCCAAGGTTTCTTCCCAGATTTGAAATTGAAAGCAGAACTATGACAAAGTAAAAACTGTAAACCTGCAACAGAGTTGTTTTCAGCATGGTTTGAAACCTTGGAACAGGAGATTATCCCATTGTCTGAGTTTTTCTGCGGAGGACCATTTGGGGAACCATTTGGCTCAAGATTCAGATCTTTGTGAATCATTCTTTGCCCAAAGTACCAGAATCTGCTACAGACTCTGATTATTATTATTAACAGCTGCTTAAAAGAATAAACAGTTTTCAGATTCTCATATTCACACTGCTAAGACATTACCCAGGGAAAAAACAAAAGCAAAAAAATTCCAGTGAGGGCAGGATTTACGGCCAGCTTGTCAGAAGAAATGTGGATAAAATTGCTGTGGATTCTGAAGTTCTAATCTTCTCATCCCTATCCTGATCCCCCATCACCTTCTTTAGGAACATTGTTGTAGATGGGCGTGCTCTATGTGGTATGAACCATTTATTGAGAATTAATCTCCCCTGAAAGATTCTCATTCAATATGTTCTGTTCCTCCCCAGACAGACCTCTCTCCCCATCACGGAGAATCTGGTCCTCTGCTGACGCTCACCTCCCCAGGGTGCCCAAAGCACCGCCAGGGAGGGCCGTATCCCCAGGTCCCTTGGGAGGTGGCCACTGCAGGTAGCTCAGGGCTGATTTTCAGAGCCACAAAGCCTCGTTGGTTAGTGGCCGCCCCAGATCCTGACATTTGTGTTCGGCCCTGGGGGTGAGGGCAGGAGCCCAGTTTCCAGGCCCTGCCCAAACTACAGGATCCGGGTGTGACTTGGGTGAATCTCAGATTCACTAAAGGGAAGAAGCAAGACACAAAAGGCCTCCTATGGAGCACGTGATTCCTTTCACTGACAGTCCTGAGACAGGCAAAGCTAGAAGGATGAAAATCAGAGCATGGTGGTTAGGGGAGAGGAGCATAAGGAGGGGACAGAGGGCGAGACAGACTTTACGCGGTGACGGCATTGCTCTGTCTTCAGATTCATAGTGGTGGTGGCTACACCACTGCAGATTGGCCAAAACTCACCCAACGACACATAAAAAGGGCAAATTTTACTGACTATACCTTATGCCTCAGTAAACACGAATTTAAACAACGCCAGAGCAGGAACAATGGCAGAAAACAGATCAAGGAGACGGGGTGGGGGGAGCTGCCCCTGGGGGGTAACGGAAGCCCCCCAGAGCTATCTCCAGGGGTGCTGGTTTTCAAGAGAAATCGGGGAGCTCGCCCACAGATCCCAGGGGATGTCTTAATTTCCGAATTCATCTAGAGTAGGCTTGTTGATTGCCTCTTTGCTTTAGTCAATTGGTCAACGTCTAGGTCAAGGTTAAGTCTCCCAAGTCAAAGTTTTGGTTTTCGGGAATTCAATGTTCTTGAGGCAATCATTCAGGAAGGACTGGGGTTCAGTCAACCTGGGTTGTGAAATCTCTACAGAGAGGGGCATGGAGAGACTTGTGGAGGCCACTGCCTGGACAGCCCAGCACCCCTGGGGCCCACACCTTGCCTTGGAAGCCCATTGAGGTCAACAGACCACCCTGCCCATGGCCTAAGATTCCACCCATGACACTCAGCTGTGTGTTGGCACAGGACTCCGCTGGGCATGGACACTACCTGACTGAGGACAGAGAACTGCGCCCTGTCCCCTGCTGACTATGAAAAATAGCCAAGAGGCGTCCGTACAACCACAGTGCCACCCCCGACTGTGCAGCTCACTCCGGAGCTGGTACTGTGCCTGGGTTTTACAATGAATCCCCCACACGGGGGCACGTCTCAAAGGAGGCTGGTAGTTATTCAACAGTCCCATTTCTACCTGACCCACCAAACGCGACTGTTTGGGGACTCACATAGCAGATTCAAGCTAATGATTAATAACATATTAATCAGGGTGCTTTGATGGATAAATGGTAATCTTTCAAGACAATCACTTTAGGTTTATGAAGAGACCCTATTTTTTTTTTTATTGAGACAGATTCTCACTCTGTCACTCTGGGTAGAGCACTGTGGGGCCATCACTCACAGCGACCTCAAACTGCTGTCCTCAAACAATCCCCTTACCGCAGCCCCCCAGTAGCTGAAACTATAGGCACCTGCCACAAGGCCCAGCTAGTTTCTCTATTTTAGTGGAGCGGGGGTCTCACTCTCAGTCAGGCTGGTCTCCAACTCCTGAGCTCAAGTGACTGGCCGGCCACAGCCTCCCAGAGTGCCAGGATTACAGGAGTGGGCCACCGCTCCTCCAGAAAGACACTAACTAGTAAGCGGCTTTTCCTTTCGAAATGTTGTCCCCTCACATTCTCACAGCAATCACATCAGTGAATTATCTTTTTTCTGAAAAGGATTACGGCCCAGATTCCACAACTGCCTTAATCACCAATCACGCCAGGCTGAGCGCCCTTAGGGAAAGGCTGTGGTTGCCCTAGAGGGGCTGTCTGTGGCTGGGGGAGCCCCGGGGGGGGGGGGCTGGGACGGGCCGACTCACTTCCGCCCTTGCTGCTTTTCTCCATCCGGTACTGGTAGATGTGCAGCGTGAAGAACATGTGGGAGCTGCGGTGGGCGTCCTCGTCACAGTCCTGCTGGTGGCCCCGGCGGGAGGCGATGGCTGCATCCAGGAAAAAGGCCGCCTTCTCCGCGGTGGGGGCCCGCAGCTCACTCTGGTTCTGCAGCTGGAAAGCAGAAGCCACAGGCTGAATGGAGGGGGGAGGCTGGCCTGTCACTCACACCCGGTGCTACAGCTCCATTCGGCTAGCTGTCCCTTCCCTCCAGTAAAGCCACGTGCCTCGCTAAGGCAGAAAGTCTGTCTAGAAGCAGGTGCTATGCTGGTGTGCAATTCTCAGCTTAATTAATTCATTCCTGAAGACTAATATTGAGCACACTTAATTGGATAAAGCCTATTTTCACCCATTTTACAATTTACATAGGATATCTATAAATAGCAGGTGTGACAAGCAAATGGTGGTGTAGGCTGATCCAGGGCAGCAGGTGGCCCAGCCTTATCTCTGCAGAGGACAGCGAGCCGACCTCCCAGCTATCCGTTTACCTAAGAAAACAGAGGGATGAGGGATGTGACTGCGTCTTGATTCCAAAGATTAGACTGTTTGCAGACGGGCAGGTTACAAAATGAGATTCTGGACCTGACACCACTGAGGTCTCAAAGAAGAACAAAAGACTTGGTGAACTTTCCCAAGGCTTCTAATCCTTCAGTTATTTAATCGAAGCCAATTTTAAGCTACCTTTACTACCATAAATAAGAAGGGAGTGGAAACACCCACGATGTCTCATCCGTATTTAATAGATGCCTATTTTTGCCTTTAATTCTGAATTCATGTTCCTGACGTGCTCATTAATTAACGGAATAAGGCACAGAGGGTAATGTGTCTAAATATTATGAGAACACTTGGAAATAACAGTCAACCTGACCAGAGTCATCATATCGGAATTTGACCAAGACTTCCTTTTTTGAGAGAAAAAGACAACTCATGTTTCTGAGTTTTACTCCAAGCACTGACTCGCAGTCCAGGCCTTGGTATAAATTCCGACCATTTTCTACTCTAATTCTGACCTGGGAGAGCCGAGATTCAGAACCTGAGACCATCAAAATCTTTGAACTTCAAAGAGATTCTATTGTGTTCATGGTTCTGTACTTACTATAGAAAAATAAACTAAGGAATTTTAAAGATTTTTTTTTTCAACAAGTGTTACAGAGAATGCTGTTTTCTTCCTCTTTTTCTTGTTAACCTCCAGGTCAAGCAGATTTTTCACCTACATGGAACTTCCGCCATGGAGTGATAAAAGTGAACGGAGGTGAAATTGCATTTGACCGTCCAGGAAACACCTGGAACAGGAGCAGTGGTAGCAGCGGGTCCTCCTGATTCCCTTACAGGTGCTGCGTAGGGACTGTGAATTCATCTTATACTTGAGAACACTGATTCTCAAAGCGCGATCCCCCACCAGCCGCATCAACATTACCTGGGAACTTAATAGAAATGCAAATTTTGGAGCTCTCCGTCAGACCTACCCAATTAGAAACCTGGGGTGGAGCCAGGGAGCCTCGTTTTAACAAGTCAGACTAAAGAGGACTCGAGGACTCCTAAGGACAAGGGGAGGCTGTGAGGAGCTTTAACAGGGGAAGAGCGTGGTCTGGTTTGAGCAGGTGAGTATAACAAAGCCACTGGGGACCATCCTCACCTGTGCAAACAATCCCAGTTGGGATCAGAAGGAACACTTATCTAAAAAAGAGGCAGCTGATAAAACTAGGGCCTGGAAGAGCAGGTTGTTCTGGATACGATCAAGGCTCCCAAGTCACCCCTCCAGCCAGGGGGACACGCTCCTAACAGGTATGACATCCCACAATGGCAAACGGAGCTTCTCTGGGCTTCCATAGTTCTAGCAATTATATCATGGTTCTAATTAGACAGTGGTTATGAGTTTTTCCTACAGCACTGCTAATCCAACTGCAAACCAGTGCCAGAAACAGAGTTTATAGAGCCATAAACAGCCCCGGTAATGGCTGCAACTATTTGTCCAGAGCGGTAAATATTTCGGTTTGTTGTTAAACAAAAGAAAGATTGTACTTTTGGTTTTTGTTTTTTTTTTCTTGAAAGGGGCATAAAGAAAGTGAATCCAATTTCCCCCCAAATGCTATAATTGTGGTTCCTGCACACTGTCAATTAGATTCAAGGTACAAATATTTAGTTAGGGCGAGCAGATGGCCCGCAGCTGCAGGCCATAAAGTTGAGTCCACTTTAAACACCCGCGAGCCGCCCAGCGCACAGGCTGAGTGATTCACGGGCTGAACTGCCCCAGCCTCTGAGGCAGGGGGAGCGTCCTGGGGCAGTCACCTGCGTGCCACAGATGGGGTCCTCGCAGAGGTACACGCCCGGGGACTGGCCGTCCTGCAGGCTGCCCGTGGCCACCTCCGACAGCAGGTCCCGCAAGTTCTCCTCCTTCCCCCACACCTCCACGGCGGAGATCCGGACAGAGAAACGGGCGCCCGTCTGTTCCTTCCGTTCATTTATCAGCTTGAAGAGCCAGGAGATGGCGCAGGGGATGATGCCAAGGTTTTGCATGGAATCGTCCTTCCCGATCATCGTATAGGATTTTCCTGGGGGAGCCGGGGATGAAAGCAAGAGCAGTTTCAGTGTCTGGGCATCATTCTAGGCCTCTTAGGAAACACAGTCCAAGGGTGTAGAGGAAAGGCACGGGGAGGTGGGGGAGGTGGAAGAAAGGAATGAAAAGGTGAGAGAACTTTTGTGTTTACCTGGATGGAGCTGGGACACATTCTTGTTAGCAAAGTATCTCAAGAATGGAAGAAAAAGTATCCAAGGTACTCAGCCCTACTATGAAGCTAATCTATACCTTTCATATGAAGGCTAAAACCCAGTTATAGCACAAGAAATGGGGAAAGGGGCAAGGGAGGGGAGGGGAGGAGGGAAGATAGGTAGAGGGAGGGTGATTGGTGGGATCACTCGGTGCATCTTAGAAGGGTACAGAATATAAATGTCTTCATATAGTGATTAAAAGGCCATGAAGGCTATGTTAAATAGTTCAATGAAAATATTTCAGATTACATATAAAGTCAGCACATTGTGCCCCATGTTTGCACCAATGTACACAATTATGATTTAATAAAAATTAAAAAAAAAGATTAGAAATCAACAACACGAGGAATTTTAGAAAATTCAAAAATGTGTAGAAATTAAACAATATACTCCTGAATAGCCAATATGTCAGAGAAGAAATCAAAAGAGTAATTTAAAACTTCCTTCAGACAAAAGACAATAGAAACACAACATACTAATGCCTGTAGGACATAGCAAAAGTAGTTCTAATAGAGAAGTATATATTAACAACAATAAATACACTAAAAAAGAAGTTTTGATTTATCCCTGGCATGCAAACCTGATTTTACATATGCAAATAAGTCACCGTGGTACATCACATTAGCAGATTGAAACATAAAAACCACATGATAACATCAATGGACACAGAAAAAGCCTCCTTCTGCACCCCTCTGCTGTTGTATTGTCTTAACTTTTATAGAGCTTTTTTATGTCTTTCAATAAACTGTGACTACTCTAAAAAAAAAAAAAAAGCATTTGAATATAGTTAAACGTGCTTTCTTAATAAAAAAAAATCTTGATAGTTTATGTATGGAAGGAAAGCTCCTCAACATAATAAGGGCCATTAAAGAAAAACCCACAGTTAACATGATAAAACATGTTAACATCTGAAAGCTCTTCCTCTAAGATGGGTTATAAGGCAAAGAAGTCCACTCTCACCACTTCTATCCACCATAGTACTGGAAGTACTATCAGAAGCAGTAAGACAAAAAGAAAGAAAGAAAGAAATGATGCTTATATAAGAAAGAGAAAAAGAAAATTATCTCTATTTACAGATGACATGAGCTTAAGTGTAGAAAACCCCCAAAGATTCCACCAAAAAAACTATTAGATTTAATAAATGAACTTAATAAAACTGCAAGATATAAAATCAACATATAAAAATTTGTGGCATTTTTATCATGAATAACAACCTAACTGAAGAAGAAATCAAGAAAACAATCTTATTTACAATAGCATCAAAAAATAAATGAAATACTTGGGAATAAATTTAAACATGGAAGTGAAAGACTTATACACTGAAAACTATAAAACATTGATGAAATAAATTGCTGAGAGCACAATAAATGTACAGATATACCATAATAATGGATCGTAAGTACTAATATTGATAAAATGCCCATACTACCTATAGCCAATATACAAATTCAAGGAAATACTTATCAAAATCCTAATGGAATACTTCCTAGAAATAGAAAAAAAATAACCCTAATGTTTTCATAAAATCACACACAAAAAAATCCAAAAACCCAAAGCAATTTTGAAGAGAAAAAAACAAAGTTGGAGGCATTACACTTTCTGACTTAAAATTACGTTACAAAGGTATAGCATGACACTGGCATAAACACAAACACATAGACCAGTAGAACAGTACAGAGATCCCAGAAATAAATCTAAACATAAATGGTCAACTAATTTTATACAAAGGCACCAAAAAGACACAACAGAAAAAGGACAGTCTCGTCAATAAATGGTTCTAGAAAAACTGCATTACCACATGGACAAGAATGCAACTGGACTCTTACCTTACACCATACACAAAAAATCAACTCAAAATGGATAAAAGACCTAAATGTAAGACCTGAAACCATTAAGCTCCTAGATGAAAACAAAGAGAAAATGCTCCTACATATTGATTTTGGCAATAATTTCTTGGATCTCACACCAAAACCTAAAAAAAAAAGCAAAAATAAATAAAATGGAGTACATGAAACTAAAATACTTCTGCACAGCCAATGAAGCAATCAACAAAATGAAAAGGCAACCTAAAGGTAAAACCATATCTGACATGAAAATGGCTAAAAGGCACATGAAAAGGTGCTCAGTATCACTAACCATCAGGGAAATGCAAATCGAAACCACCACGAGATATCACTGTATACCCATAACGATAGCTGTTATCAAAGACAAAAGAGATAACAAGTGTTGGCAAGGGTCTGGAGAAAAGGGAATCTCTGTCTACTGTTGGTGATGTACACTGATGTAGACATTATGGAAAACGGAGTGGAGATTCCTAAAGAAATTAAAAATAAATCAAAAGGAAATGAAATCACCACCTCATAAAGATATGTGCACTCCCATATTCATTGCACATAGCCACAATATTGAGGCAACCCAGGTGTCCATCAGTGAATGAATGAGTAAAGAAACTGTAATACACACACCCCAACAGGAATATTATTCAGGATATTATTCCTTTAAAAAAACAAGGAAAGAAAATTACAGGCCAATATAAATAAATTCCATGGATCATGATGTATAATCTTTGTAATGTGTCGTTGAATTTGATTCCTAACATTTTACTGAGGACACACAACATGCGTGTATGGTCCTGGAGGACACTACAGTAAGTGGAATAAGCCAGACACAGAGAGAAAACACTGCATGTTTAACTTATATGTTAAAACTTTAAAAGGAAAAAAGATCAAATAGATAGAAAATAAAACAGTGGTGATCAGGGAAGGACAGATGGTCAGCAGGAGGATGTAAAGGGATAGAAGACAAGGAATACAAAGTAGCAAATACGTAGAATGAAAGTCTGAACAAGTGGAAACAGCCAATGTACATAAGCCATGAGGTCTATGCAACAGTGTGTTATATTCATGATTTTTGCTAAATGAGTAGATTATAGCCGCTCTTGCCCTGGGAGAGGAACAAAATGGATAACTATCAGAAATGATGGTATATTAATTTGTTCTACTTAGGAACCATATTACTAAACATAGTATATGTATCTTATAATTTGTTGAATACCTAAATATACAAGTAAAATTTATTTTTTAGAAAAAAGCCTAAAGGCCTTATTCATAGCGATGACTCAAATAAAATTTTCTAGTATAAAAAATACCAGAATTATTATTTATAATGACCCAATTAACATTTTATAAAGAAGTGTTTATGAGTTTGCTTCCTATGAGTGGGAAATATAGGTTAATACAGGGCTTAAATAATTATTTTAAATGGATTCTACTTCCCAATCCATGTATCGCGCCTTCTCAAACATGAAATTCGATTTGGTTTAATTATAAGAAAAAAGAGTTATGAGGGAAATTCAGTTCCCAGAAAGCTTAAAAAAAAGCACAAGATTGCTAATTATGAATCTTGAAGATCTCCTTTTCCAAATGAGTTCTGTCTTCTCAACATGGGAAATAGAGGGGGATGACAGCAGCTCTCTGAGCCGTGAGCAAAGTCACATTTCCCACTGCCTCTGGAGAGGACCGGCCAACGCTTTACCCCCATCAACTCCAGCAAGTCCTGGAGCGGAGCCCCAGAGTAGCACTTCCTTCCCTCCAGCTACCTCTCTCAATTCCCAACCAGCTTCAAATTTCACAAAAGAGGAAGAAAGGAAATCTTCCCACTGAGAAGAAGGAAATCACTCTGGACCAAAATTCAATTTCTATGTGTCTCTCACTGAGAAAATGCTCCACTTCCATAATTTATGACAAACTGAAATCTTATGCACACTGGATGTGCAGTAAGTTGTCGGGTCAATTTGATATTTCAGCAAATGAGCCTTTCTTTTCAAACCCAGCTGTATAGCGCTAAAATGTTGACAATCATTTCAGTAATCCCCTCTCCTAAACTTTTCGTGCATTCTCTTTCTAAGACCAGGTCTCCCTGAATAAGAACAGTGTCTGACATACAACAAATTTTTAATAGCATTAACATTATAATCTTATTGAATTACTAAGAAACACTCTGATACACAGAAATGGGAACCAAACTCCCTGATTAGGTAGGAATATGGTCTTGTTCAATGCAGGGACTCAGTGCTTACTTATTACAACTATGAAAATTGTGGATGCGCAGTAAATGTTTGTTGAAAGGCACAGGGGTAATCAGTGAAGCAAAAGAAAAATAGAGAGGGAAATGAAAAGAGGGAGGAAGGAAGGAAGTCAGCCAGTACTGACAAATGTAATATCTACACTGGGTGGGACTTTAGAAGAAAGTAGGCTTATTTTTAATTATAAGGATTACGGAATCATCCACCCACTGGAGCCAACTCGCTCCTAAAAGTCCCATCTGTGCACTTTGGCCCATGACATTTTATATTCCTGGAATGTTTCCTTCTTCCTTTCCAGCTATTAACTGTCTATCCATTCCTTAAGCCCAGTTTCATTCATACTTTCTCCATTAACTTTTCCTCACCTGCCAAAGCAGAAACAATGTCTTCCTGTTTCCAATACAGGAGTTACAATATAGATGTATACCACTTTCTGTCCCATATTACATTTTTACATTGCTAGTTATCTTTTCACAGATTTGCTTCTGACCACCTCAAATGATACATGGCATCTTTGAGGCAGAAACAGCACACTATTTTAGATCACCAGGCAATCTAAATTCCATATGATCTCACATTTCCCATTTCCCATCTGGATACCTCCAGATGGCTCTAGAGCCACACACTCCACCATTCTCCCCTCTGCTGTGTGCCCCAGAAGCCTGACCTGCTTGGAGGATTATGTCATCTGGTTCTTTTGGTATCTAACTTCCTGTGTGTTAGGCCTTGGGGACTCAGTGAGGTTGGGGACTTAATTCTCCAGTTCTCTTCCTACAGAAATCCAAAGGTGGCTGAAGCCCCCACTGAGGCTGCCAGTGGTTACAGCCCCCCCCACCTGGCCCTACCCTTCAGGTAACCGTGCTCTCCACTTCAGGCTTTGCACCTGTTCCTTGCCCCAAAGTACCGTATTGGTTTATAAACTTGCCTACCCTGCTGCCCCTGCTCTCACCTTTAGAAACAGAACTTCTATTCAATTTTGCTCAAATTATCCTAATTTGACCATACCTTGTATTTCATGTTGAGAACATAATAAATACCTCTGCTTTATACTTCTTTTGCACTTAGTATCTGAAATTATCTTATTATCAGTAATTTATTGTTTCTTTACTACATTTTATATCCAGGACTCCTCCCTTATCCCACCAAAATAGCAACAAACTCCATACGGCAGGCATTTTGTCTTGTTCCCAATATTACCCCAGTCTCTAATAGAACAGTACCAGGCAGAGAGGAAGCAGTAAATAAGTATTTTTTAATAAACAAGTTCTATATATATGTTCCAACTCAGAATAATATCTCTATTGGTTTAAAATAAGATCTAAAACATTAGGTCAGTTATTAATCTACTTTTTAAAGATTTTAGAGCAAAGTGTTAACTCAGAGCTAGAATCTAGTGTTTCTTTAAACCCAATTAAAACACAGAATGTGTTTCTATATTAACCTTCTGAAGCTGAGTTTCTAACACAAAAGGAAGCAAAGCAGAAAATTTCCAGAGAGTATCATATAAAAAGAAGATAAAAAGATATCTCCCAACAAACAACTTTTCTTTCTTTCCAGCCAATGAAATTATGGTAACTGTCAAAAAATTAGGCTGTATTCAAGAAGCATTCCTGACATCACTGTAGACTTGTTTCTCTATTCAAAATGAAAATGTGTCACTGTTCTTGGGCTATCATCCAACTATAACCTCTGCATCTGTCTTAAAACCATGATTTTAAAGTACTAAGACATGAATACCCTCTAAGACAGAAGATACAGGAAGACCTAGAGGTGAATTTACGTATTAAGGACAGAGAAGAGAAGTGAAGGAAAGACTGATCACCTCTTTACCAAAAAAGATACTGTGGATTACAGGGAAAGCCAAGAGTGGACAGAGAAAGAAAGGGACTAGTTTTAGAATGTTCTGAATCTGCGTTTGCAGTCACCCCACTGGGGATGCAGCAGTTTCACAGTGGAAGTGCTCCCCTTCCCTGACAGCTGCTGACAGGACGCAGGCTGTGGTTCCCCAGGAGCTCACACGGGAGTGGCAAAATGTTCACCCTCCCCCCATAACAAGCTTGCTCTTCAGCAGCTGTTCGATTGCCTAATACACGGCTCCTTCCTTGGCCTAAAAACGTTACCATTGACTTATCCTAGTGAGGACCATGAGGGACCCGTTACTCGCAAATCAACAGATGAGGGGCCTAAGCATAAAAGATAAACAGTATTTTCAGGAATTTGATAGTAATTTGAATGACCATTCAAATGGTATTTGTAACCATTTAGTAAGATTCATTTGTAACTTTCTCAAGTTCTGATGAAATATTATATGATTTGCTTTGACTTCTACAACAAGGATCTAATTGCCTATGCATTTAATTGGAGCCCATGACTCCTCTGCAACAGAGTTTCCTAATTTCCTCTTCATTTTCAGTAGCCTCAGGCTTCCCAGAAGCCCAGGGATTTACTGCCTCTCCGGCTGCCACCACATTATCTCTTAGAGGCATCCCTGCTCCCCTATCTGCTCTTGAATGAGCCCACATTTGACAGAATTTCTCCATATTCAGAGATGTAACCAGAGGCACTGTGAAATTATTCAGGTTAGTTATGACTAACTCCTGGCTGGGGAAAGCCAGAAGTCCATGCTTTTCCCCAAGGATTCTCAAGCAAGTCCGACACTGGGTACTGGGGCTCTAGAGCTGTGGTCTCCCCAGATCCTGAGTTTCAGTGAGGAGGAGCCTGTTAGGAGGAGAGGGAGGCTGTTGACAGCCATGACTATGAAATGGGATTCAGGTCAAGGTGCAAGGTGCAGCCAGGAGTCTCCAAAAGGTGGTAGCCACACTCTGAGTTTTGTCCTACAGGATAGAAAATGTAAACATAAATACACTTGAATTACTTGTTCACCTTGTTCATTTTAATTTCTGTTTTTCATTTTTTTATATACAGTACCTATATTTTGAGTTCATATTTTATATTTCCTATAGTTTTATTTTATATAAGTATTCACCTTTACATGGAGTATACCTATATTCAGAATCCTGGCATATAGTTTGTAAGGAGATAAACATACACTGGAAACCAGGACTCAAAAACTTTTATTACTGTGTATATTCAGTTCAAAGTTTGAAGGCTGATGCTGGAGAGCGGAGCTGGGCACCGGAGCTGGCACAGAGGGGGCGCGAAGTGACCATCAGCTCTGTGCAGTGTGGGCGCCTCAGACACCACCAGGGAGGCGATTCCTGAGAGCACAGTCTGGGGACAGAGAACAGCCTGGAAGGAGGGTCCTCCCCACAAACAGCAGAGGATGGTGACTGCTGGGACGCGGGAGAACACAGCTGCAGCTGCCCAGCGTTCTATTTCCTGCCGGAGGGACACAGTTGACCTCAAGTCGCCACTCTCAGGGGTAATTAGCAGCTGGCAGGCCAGGGAGGCTGTATTTATCCAACATCTTTTCTTCCCCCCTTCGGGCCTCTCTGCTGTCCCCGCCCATTGAGCAAGGACTCTCCCTTCTCTTTATTAGTCTCAGCCCTCCCGCCAGCCCAGCGTGTCTGTCACCCGGGCCTCCAGGCGCCTTCCTGAGCAAGCGTCTGGTAGCACAGGGGAAAGCAAGCTGAATAAACGCTTCTGCATGAGGCCAGAGTCCTCGTGCATATCGACGGCTTCTCCGCTGTCGCCCTTGCAGATCTCCGAGCTGGTGGCTTGGAGGACGGACGCTCTGCTCGGGTTCCCCGCCGCACCTTCCTTACATAATCTTGGCGAAGGCTCACATTTCCAGTCAGCCCCACTCAGTTTACTTCCCAGATGTTTTCACACTCCAGGGCCAAAACTAACACGAAGTCGCTCCTTCCCTGCTTCCTTGTCGCCCTCCCCTGCTGTCTGTCCCCTCGCCCCGCCCCCATCACCCGAACCCAGCTTCGGACGAGGGACCGCAGAGCACCGCAACTACAAGAGCACAGTCCCCCGCGCTGGACATCCAAGCCTAAAACCACCTGTCACCACCTCGGTCCCGTGGCAAGTACGGGGCTTGTCAGGGACAGGCAGGGGAAGCCAGAGTCGCTCTTCGCGATTACAGCGTAGACTCCCAGGTGCGCTCCGAGAACATTCTGACAGTTTAATGTTCAGGATTATTAGCCCTTACCAGACTTCCTTGGCAAAATTCAGAGAACTATTCATATTTGAGCCAAAGTGTTTTGTTATTACTCAACATTTGTTTTAATTAACTCCCTCCGAGCAAACTGTGGCTGCTTTGAGGCAGGGACCTTGTGGTATTTTTGGACCTCACACAAGAAAAACCCGCAGACGAGTGAATCAATTTGAACTGCTTTAGAAATCAGACTGCCCCGTGCACTATTGGGAACATGTTTATGCTCAAAACAAAACATAATGATTCATTATTAATCTGAAGGTGAAATTATATATTCATTGAAATTCATTATTAATCTGAAATTGAAATATATATAGGATGTCTAGTTAATTTTTTTTTTTTTTTTTTTTTTGCAGTTTTGCAGTTTTGGCTGGAGCTGAGCTTGAAGCCACCACTTCGAGTATATGGGGCCGGTGCCCTACTCCTTGAGCCACAGGCACCACCCTGGATATCCTATATTTTTATTTGGATCAGTCCTACCATGCTCTGAGGAGAGAAAAGTGTCCTGGTCTTATGACAATCAGTATTGTCTTACGGGGAACTTAAAAACGAAATGAAACAAAACAACTTCCTAAGAGTAGAAACTAGACTTCCAATTCTTTCTCTTTCACCATCGGAACAGAATTCTACCCTCTTTTCCCAACTTTCAGCAAACAAAGTAAGTTTAAATAGAAAGAATTTTTCTCAATTTTATCTTTTGCAATATTTTCCTTAGCTTTGCTTCTGTGCCAGCAAACACTAGTGGAGAGAAAAACTGAACAGTGTTGAAAGGTGTTAGGAAGGAACACCTAACCATTTCTTAGGTTGGAAAACTGTCTTTTTCATCAGCAAGTGTTCTTATTTTTTGTTACCTTTCTATTACGTGGTTAAATTCCTTGTGTAAAATTTTTCCAAATTAGTAAGATAGCTTTAAATGCATGTGTATTTCAAGCTGTTCTTCCAGGGACACTGTTATCAAAACAAACGTGACAATCACCAAAATAATCAAATGTACCTTTTCATTTTACATATGTAGAAACTGAGCCTCAGAAAACCCCAAAAATGTACCCAAAGTTAGACACATGGCCGTGGGCTATGGACACTCAAACCCACTGTCTTAGTGCCCCCATCAGTGACTGATAAGACAGGACACTACTTTTCCATCACTTCTAGGCCTTTTGGCTAAGATCAAGTATACTTTTCCATGGCAGAGGTCCCTTGCCAGGTGTCCCTAAGCTGAAAGTGCCTTTAATCCATTCACTGAGATTCTCTTTCCTTTTCCACCATTTACAAAATGATGATTATCATATCACTGCAGCTAAAATATGAATATATCAAGGGAATTCAAAAACTATGTGGTAGTTATTAAAAATGTTTATTATAGAGAAGTCAATAAAACAAAATAACTGCCTATGTGTTTGCTATAAAGGATTAACACAATACCAGCTATTCTACCCTTTCAGATTCACACCCTTTTTATTTTAGTTAAGAATTTTGTAATCACCATGCATGCTGAACATGAATGGATGCTTCATATTTGACATTTTAAAATAAGGGCTAAATTGAAATCATTTCCCCTTAGATCAGGAACCAGGGAAGGTTGCCCTATATCTCCAATGCTCTTTAACATTGTAATGGAAGTTTTAGCCATTGCAATTAGGGAAGAAAAGGCAATCAAGGGTATCCACATAGGGTCAGAAGAGATCAAACTTTCACCCTTCGCAGACGATATGATTGTATACCTGGAAAACAGCAGGGTTTCTACTATAAAACTCTTAGAAGTAATCAAGGAATACGGCAAGGTATCAGGCTACAAAATCAACACTCATAAATCAGTAGCCTTTATATACACTAACAACAACCAAGCTGAAAAAATAGTCCAAGATTCCATTCCTTTCACAGTAGTGCCAAAGAAGATGAAATATTTGAGAGTTTACCTAACAAAGGAAGTGAAAGACCTCTATAAAGAGAACTATGAAACTCTAAGAAAAGAAATCACTGAACATGTCAACAAATGGAAAAACATACCATGCTCATGGTTGGGAAGAATCAATATTGTTAAAATGTCCATACTTCCCAAAGCAATATACAATTTCAATGCAATGCGTATTAAAGCTCCATTGTCATATTTTAAAGACCTTAAAAAAATAATACTTTGTTTTATATGGAATCAGAAAAAACCTCGAATAGCCAAGACATTACTTAGAAATAAAAACAAAGCAGGAGGGATCACGCTACCAGACCTGAGATTGTACTATAAATCAATAGTGATCAAAACAGCATAGTACTGGCACAAAAACAGAGAGGTAGATGTTTGGAACAGAATAGAGAACCAAGAGATGAACCCAAAAACCTACCGCTATTTAATCTTTGATAAGCCAGTTAAAAACATTCACTGGGGAAAAGACTTCCTATCTAACAAATGGTGCTGGGAAGCCTGGCTGGCGACCTGTAGAAGACTGAAATAGAACCCACACCTTTCACCACTAATGAAGATAGATTCACACTGGATTAAAGATTTAAACTTAAGACATGATAAAAGGTGAGATTACACTTATTGTGCATATTTCTAGGGTCAGGAGAAAACTTCTAAATATGGATCAAAAATGTTTTCACATAGTAAATGAGAAAATATCATGAATGTTATGTCAATCAGGTTGATAAAAATATCTCAGATTGTATGTGAAGCCTGCACACTGTACCCCATGATGGAATTAATGTACACAGCTATGATTCAATTAAAAAAAATCAAAATTTGCACTTAGAAAAATAATATATAATAAAACTCAGCTGAAAAAAATAAACTTAAGACATGAAATTATAAAAATACTAGAATAAAGTGCAGTGAACACTCTTGAAAGCATTGGCCTGGGCGAATACTTTATGAGGAGGAACCCAAGGCAATGGAAGTAGTATCAAAAATACACTACTGGGATCTGATGAAACTAAAAAGCTTCTGCACAGCCAAGAACACAGTAAGTATAGCTAGCAGACAGCCCTCAGAATGGGAGAGAATATTCACAGGCTATGCCTCTGACAAAGGTTTAATAACCAAAATATACAGAGAACTCCAACGTATTAGCAAGAAAAGAACAAGTGACCACATCTCAGGATGGGCAAAAGATCTGAAGAGAAACTTCTCTAAAGAGGACAGGTGCACGACCTTCAGACACATGAAGAAATGCTCATTATCCTTAATCATCAGAGAAATGCAAATCAAAACTACCTTGAGATATCATCTAACTCCAGGAAGATTTGCTCACATGATGAAATCCCAAAACCCGAGAAGTTGGCGTGGATGTGGAGAAAAGGAAACACTTCTAAATTGCTAGTGGGAATGCAAACTAATACATCCCTTTTGGAAAAATGTTTAGAGAACTCACAGAGTTCTAAAAATAGACTTGCCATTTGACCCTATAATTCCTTTACTTGGTATATACCCAGAGGACCAAAAATCACATTATAACAAAGATATCTGTACCAGACTATTTATTGCAGCCCAATTCATAATTGCTAAGTCATGGAAGAAACCCAAGTGCCCATCAATCCATCAATGGATTAATAAATTGTGGTACATGTATACCATGGAATATTATGCAGCCTTAAAGAAAGATGGTGACTTTACCTCTTTCATATTAACATGGATGGAGCTGGAACACATTCTCCTTAGCAAAGTATCTCAACAATGGAAGAAAAA
>CAUYON010039160.1:0-17274 GCA_963573935.1 Arctocebus calabarensis | reverse complement strand
AGCTTAGAGGCTGGGAGAAAAATTTGGTAACCAGCTGTCCAGACACCCCCTGTATAGTTATGGATTTGGGAGATAAAAGACCAGGATTAGAGAGAAGTACAGAAAAGGTTGCTCCAGTGTCCAAAAGAAGTTTTTTCTCCTGGCAAAGCTGGGGCTCTTGAGGGGTGATGACTTATTTCTAACTTTCTATATAAAATACTGGTAATGATTGATACTACAGTCTTTTTTTCTCTCTCCTTTTTGATTATTAATGAGGAAATTGCAGTAGTAGTTTTGATTGAAATCGTCGGGAATCCCAGAGTCTAGCACAGGGTTCTTCCAGTGTACTATGCACATTTAGATTTCCTCCTCACACATAGTCCTGGGGTGTAGGAGCAGCAAGCTGGTTCAGAAAAGAAAAATATGTATGTAGCATCTTAAAATAAGAATGATAACTTTTCTTTGTTGAAGATAGAAATTGAAGGGAAAAGTTATTATAACCTAGTAAGTGCTCTCATAGCACTGGTAGATGAAGAGATTATATCTTAATTGGGGGAGTGAAACCTTCTTAATAGGTGTTAAAATCCAATCTTAAAGGTTGAGCATGCATTTGTAAGATTGTTAAGATGGTGGAGAAAAAGAAATATTATTCAGAAAGGAGAAAATTTTAGCTACTAAAATTAGCATCCCAGAATCACGAAGGCCAGAAAGTATCTTGGTGTATTTGGGCACCGTTAACATGGAGAACCAGCAAAATAATGTGGAAAATCAGAGTGGCACAAGTGAACTGGCTGCAAAAGTTTGAGACGAGGTGGAGGAGGACTTCATGAGCCCAGTTTCCACTCTCTTCTAGGTTTGTTTTGTTTTGTTTTGTTTGAGACAGTCACACTGTGTCGCCCTCAGTAGAATGCCACGGTGTCATAGCTCACAGCAACTTCCAACTCTTGGGCTTACGCGGTTCTCTTGCCTCAGCCTCCCAAGTAGCTGTGACGACAGGTGCCTGCTACAATGCCAGGCTATTTTTTGTTCCAGTTGACATTGTTGTTTAGCTGGCCTGGGCCAGGTTGGAATCCTCCACTCTCAGTGTATGTGGCTGGTGCTGTAACCACCGTGCTACAGGCACCAAGCCTCTCTTAGGTTTTAAAGTCAGAGAGCGACACGATCAGATTATATTTTAGGACCAAAGTCTTTATTGGTCTGGAGGATGAGAGTAGGGAGCCAGTAGGAGGCTATGAAAGGACCTGGATGGGACATGATCAAGTCCTAAAGTAAGGCAGGAGCCCATGGAGTGGGCTTAAGAAATGCTGCAGGGATCGAATTGCCAGGATTTTGTGTCCTTTTGCATACAGAGGCTTAAAAAAGAGGATTTTGACTTGGGTTTCTAGTTGAGCATCTTGATACCATCACTGAAGTATCAAATGGAGATAAAGGGGAGAAGAAGAAATTTGGAGGAAGCCTTGACCTGTGGGTGTGGTCCTGGAGGAGGGAGTGGATTGGGCCACAAAAGGAAATACTTAAGAGACATTGTGTTGATATAATGCCCAGATTATGGGTTTCCCCCTTTCTAGTCTTGTCTCTTTACCTTCTGTTCCCAACGCAACAGCCAGGGGCATTTTTCTCAAGGTCAAACTAATCACTTCATTCTTCTTAAATCTCAGGGGGTCCATCTTTGTCAAAGTGTTGCCTGTCCCTTGGAGAGGGAGCCTAACTTGACCACAGTCACACAGGGCAGGGTAGCCAAGCAGGAAATGATGCAAGTCTCTGTAGCCTCAAAGCCTGTGTTCATGGCCACAGCATCACACGTCTCAAGGTGTCACCTGGCTCCACAAGTATGCTCTGCTTCATCCAAAGAGCAAAGACTGGACCTAATAATAAGTGCTTGTTGATTTCTAGAACATTGATGATCATTTAGAGCTGTAAACACATCTGGGAGTAATGTATGTAATTGGTACATCTGGTAGTAATGTGTACATTGACTGCATTGCTTTATGGTGACAGGTTTGAGGCTTTTTTTATACACGTTGCTTGATTCTACTATCAGTGCAAAAGGCAGGGTGGTTTAGTGAAAAAGTTATTGATACGGCAACAGACTCAAGCCTTCCCCTCACTCATCTGGTCCCTCTCTGGGCCCCCTTTTCCTATGTGTAGGCATGGGGTAAGGGGAGCAGCGCAGTGAAGGAGGGAGGCAGGCCCTTTATCCTGAGTATCCTCCTTTTGCCTGCATTACGTACAGAACTCTTTGAGGCTTCCTTTTTAATTTAGAACAGTTAATAGAGGGAAAAGTTTAGGACTTGGATGAATTGAATGAATCACATTCATCCAACTCCTAAACCTCACTCATCCAAGTCCTAAACCCCCACAAGGGTCTGTAATATGATTCCATCATTGATTCGTTGTAGGTGTGACCAGACTTTTGAAATGCAACATGATGCTTGGGACGCATTGTAGTCCCAGTGAGCTCTAGAAAGCAAATATTTCTATGTGTGTAACCCAGGCAAAAAAAATACATGTTGCATTATTTACCTTAGTTAAGATAGTGCTTCCTTCAAATGATTGGAATAAAAATGGAGGTTTTAAAACAAATAGTACATTGAAGAAAATCAATGAAAAAAGAACAAACAACTCTTTAATCACCGGGCAGGCAATGTGAATAGAACCTTCTCCTAAGAAGACAGACAAATGGCCAACAAGCACATGAACACATACACATCATCCCTGATCATCACAGAAAGGCAAGTCAAAACCACCTTGAGGTGCCCCTAACCCAGTGAGACTAGCCCAAATCACAAAGTCCCAAAACTGCAGATGCTTGCATGGGTGCAGAGAGAAAGGAACACTTAATGTACTGTTTCTGGGATTGCGAACTAATATCGCCTTTTCGGACAGAAGTTCAGAGAATTCTCAAACAACTAAAAGTAGACCTTCCATTTCATCTCACAGTCTCATTGCTAGATATCTACCCACAAGAAAAAAAATCTTTTTATCATAAGGACATTTGCACTTGAATATTTATAGCAAGCAGCTCAATTCACAATCATAAAGAGTGGAAACAACCTGAGTGCCCATCAAACCATGAATGGATTAATAAACTGGGGTTTGTGTACCGTGGATTACTATTCAGCCATCAAAAAAGATGGAGACTTTGCATCTTTTGTATTTACCGGGATGGAGTTAGAGAACATTCTCCTAAGTAGAATATCTCAAGAATGGAAAAGTAAACATCTCAGGTACTCAATACTAACTTGAAACCAGTAGGGGAATCACCACAGACCCAAATGATAGAAAAACACAGTTAAATCCCGGAAGGGGAGAAGGAAGTTTTGTAAGCTCCCACCTAATGTTTGCAGTGTAGGGATATATGACACACCTCCCGATTGAAGGACTCAACTACAACTTGGACTTTATCTTGAAAACGCAAACAGTGTAACCTACTTGTATGTACCCTTACGTTAAAAGAAAAAGTGAAACAAATAGTACATGTGAATTAAGCAGCAGCATTATTGAATGCCAGTTTTGTTCTACACACCTTTAATTCTAGTTGCTTTTAATACAGAGGCAGATTTATTTGATACTTAAACTGTGCCCTACTCTGGTGCTAACATAGTATCTACCCTCAAAATACATACACACCTGACAGATAAAAGTAGACTTTTGTGAGTTACAATTTCATACAGTACCTTTTCTTTGGCTTGGAAAGTTGATACTTGATGGTATTTTCTTGCCTGGACTACAGCATTAGAATCATTTAGGAGGTATCACTGAAGGTGGTACTATGAATATGTGCTACAGATCTGAACCATGAAGTAACTTATCAAGTAGGACCTAAACCCTTAGAGATTTAGCATCTATAGGACTTTACTGTATAGGTCAAATTCCACCTCATGCAACTGTTCAGCTGTAGGTACCTTAGAGGACATTGAATGTCTCTGATTAAAATCTGTATAATTGCAGAATAATCTGAATCTTTTTATATTCTAAAACAATACAGATGAACAGTTTACAACCTTTATTGGTGGGTAATGTATCCCCTTTCCATTTTCCGGCTGTGTTATGCAAATCAAATCTTATTTTAGGTTAGTCATTTCCCTTTGCATTGCAGCCTCATTCAACTCATATTAATCTTGAAACTAACAAACAGTAACATCTTTACCTCTTCCTTTCACATAAGCTGCTGTTACCTTCCATGTCCTTGCCCCCCTGTTGGCAGGTATTCTGGGCTGTTGCTGTCCTGTGAACCCTCTGTAACTGTCGTGATTATATAGTTCTGACACAGGATGATTCTTAGCACTCAACACTTCTGCTCCTCACACTGATATCGTCAGGGCTGTACTTTCAGCTCCTGTTTCTGCTCTGCTTTTTTCTGCCTCAGCTTGTCTTTCACTTGATCTTAGTCAAAAGGCCGAGAAGCGATCAGCTTGTCTTTGATATCAGCTTCCTTGTATCCATTCCTTCCTTGCTGTTCCCAGATGAGCATAAGGTGCACTGCCACAGCATGGTCTCCTCCATGATGGCAGGAGTTGAGGATGGGTGGGACCCAGAGCAACACATGCCCACACTGGCTGCCCTTAGTGTGAATTCCCTTTTTCTCTTCTTTCTCCTTTTCCTTTTCTTTTTGTTATTCCTGGAACCCCATGATATTCTAAAGGTAGACATGCAGACAGGCTACATTTTATTCCACTTCTGTATCTTTATTGCCTCACCTAGAGCCACCACTTAGTAAATGTTTGTTATCTGAATGAATACATAGAAAGGTAATTCTAGTGCGGGGATATGAGAAATATTTTTAGACTAATTGAGTTTTAATTTCATTTGTGGCCACTGCCTTTACCCTCTCAGGCGAGTAATAAATCTGCTTTGCCAGATTTATCATACCACATAGACATTTTGGAGTCTTCTACAACCCCCAGGAATGAGCATTCTCATTTTAGTTATAAGTAGTTGGGAAGTTCTGAGACCATGTCTTCATTAGTACAGGAGAGGTGAGATGCATGTCTGCATAGTGTACTCAGGCCACAGTTTTCCTGAAACCACCTCACCGGAATGTCCTCAGATGCCACACACGTACGTTCTTCTGCCACGGTTGGCTTTTTCATTCACTTTGACTGGGGGCCTGTAGAGGACTCAGTTCCTGTATGTTGGGGCCTGTAGTGGGGGTCAGAAGATACCACAGGACAGTCTGCACACCCTTGATCCAGCCCTCCAGCTATGAAAGATCCTTGACTAACGTATAAGTCTTTAAAATTAGTTTAACATATATTTACTGAGTATTTACAGTTAATGTGTTTTCAGTACAGGTGCCATGGCCATGCATAGGGCAAATACCTCTTCTTTTTTTTTTTTGGTAGAGACAGAATCTTACTTTATCGCCTTCAGTAGAGTGCCGTGGCGTCACACAGCTCACAGCAACCTCCAACTCCTGGGCTTAGGTGATTCTCTTGCCTCAGCCTCCCAGATAGCTGGGACTACAGGCGCCCGCCACAACGCCTGGCTATTTTTCTGTTTTGTAGTTCAGCCGAGGCCAGGTTTGAACCCGCCACCTTCGGTATATGGGGCCAGCGCCCTACTCGATGAGCCACAGGCACCGCCCCTTATAAAGTGAGCCCAAATATTTTTTTTTTTTTTGCAGTTTTTGGCCGGGGCTGTGTTTGAACTTGACATCTCCAGCATATGGGGCCAGTGCCCTACTCCTTTCAGCCACAGGCACCACCCAGATACCCCTTCTTGTAGAGATCACTGGTGCGTTGCGTTGTACATGTGGGAGCCCTCCACTAAGATTCTCTTCAGAGAGTGTTAGTGCTACACAGGAAGTAAAAGGGGGTACTGAGTGGAGAGAGGTTAGAAAGGTTTTCTGAGGAGCTTACGTTTAAGCTGAACGCTGGAAAAGAGGCACGGGCCAGGTCCCTTCAGCTTCGGGTAAGAGTTTTGAGAAAGGGATTTCAACAGAGGTCAGTAGTTGTAAAAACTCTGAGGGGAACCAAGCTCAGAGGGATTAGGAAGACTATAGGTGTGGGTGGAACGTGGAGTAGTGGAGAGTGTGGGAACAGAAGTCGGGGCAGGGAGCTGGGTCTCAGAGTGCCTTCCAGGCAGTAGTAAGGGCTGGATTTTATTCGAAGAACAGTGAATTCATTCTTCCATCCTTTCTTCCTCCAGAATGTATGTATGTGTGTGATCCTTTCATCCAAGTCAGCAAATTCTTACTAAGTGGCTTCTGTTTGAAGAAGAAAACAAACATGGGTATTATCCTGATATTATTCTTACAGAGTTTTTAGTTAATTGAGAAGAAAAAACTACACATCTAAAATCTGAAGTACAAGGTAAAGAATGGACTGACATGAGAAGTGTGGATAAAGCCCCAGGCTAGTAAGAATTAATATTTAATGAGTACCTATCAGTCATCTCAAAAGCAGTGCCAGGCTTCTCACTTAATTTAACAAAAGGTTCTGTTGTTTTGCTGTCGCAAGTAGCAGTGAGGAGGCAGGTAGCTATTTAAGTAAAGGTAGATGCCATATCTGGTTTTTATACTTAGGCCAGTAACTGTTGAGTGCCTGGCACACTTACTGAAGGAATAAGTGAGTAAATGATGTAAAAACCAAGTTTGTTAATCCTCAGGAAAAAAACACAGTTGTCTCCCAGTATCCCAGGGGGTTTGGTTCTAGGACCCCGTAAATTCCACAGTCGGTAGATACCAAAATCTGTGGATGCTCAACTCCCTTGGTCAGATACGAAGGCCTGTGGTGCACGCTGTGTGGTTTGCTTCTGCTCCTCCCTTTTCTGAGGCAGCTCACACTTTTCTTTGTCATTGTTTCTTTTGACGCCTTTATCTAGAACTCTCCTCATGATCACTTTGGACTGCTTTCTGAGCTTATGCCTTCACATTGTAATTAGACATGTGTATGTTGTAGCGTATGGGGTCTCCCAGCAGATATGTACGTACTGGGTTGACTGTGAGGCTGCACAGGAACGTTCCGTCCCTGTCCCCTCCACACAGGCATTGTGAGTGTTGGCTAGGCGTCCGGCCCCTGCGCAGACTGAACACGGTGCCCTGTGGTCCTTCCTCCTCCCTTTAGGTAGCATGACTGCCCAGCAGTCCCAAAGCTGAAGGAATTGGAGTCTGAACCAAAATTAGGCCAAAGTAGTTTTTTGATTTCCCTATTAAAGGAATAACAGACAAGAAAAATGTTTGCGTTTTGGAGATTATGGCACAGATGCATGTATTAAAATTCATTTTTGAAAAAACCTCTTTGAAAGTACAATAAAATGGAAGCACCTTTTCCTCAAGTGAGTGAAAATTCCATTTGTAAATCACTTTGGTACGAGTATTTGTTTCGGAGATGTTGGGCTGTCCCTTCTCCAAGTGTTTGGGGACTTAGTTCCTTGGGACCTCCACCCCCATCAGAGGTGAGAGTAACAACAGCTAGTCACTCTGAGCGCCCGCTGTACGCTGCTTTGTGCAGCCTCTGGTTTGTTCACGTTTTGAAGGCTCAGAGAGCCCCAGGAGGTAGGTGTGATTCTGTCCACCACCGGAGATCCCTAGGAAATTCTAGGCTATTACTCTATTGTCATGCACGGTTTCCTGTCTATATGTGTATTCATAAGATTCAGCTCCAGAGACTTGTGGTTATTTTAAAAAAACTAAACCTATCCATATTAAGAGCAGTTTTTCCTACTATTAGTAGGAAAAGTATTATTGAAAAGAAAGTGTGAAAGACTTAGAAAATCTTAACAAATAATGACAGTAGTATTGCCATTGCTCGGTTAACATAAATAGATTTCAATGAAATGTCTTTAAAGAAAGTTGACAGAATCACTATTTCAAGGTATAAAATACACTTAAATGTGTAAGTTCTGTCCATCCTCTTAAAGAATTACTTTCAGCACTGTATGGTCATATCTCATGTAAGACTGTGGACACATATAACACACACACACACACATATGTGTATATATATATTTAAACTTTGGCTATTCAAAACCATTAGGGGAAGAATTACAGAGAACCATGTTTTCTGAATCTGAAATCATTTTATTTTTTAGGGCATTTTTCGTTTTCAGGGCAAGTCTTCTGTCGCATGCTTTTTTGTAGAGTTGATGATCCTGAAGAGCTCATTTATCAGTCTTCTGTTGCTTCCTGTCATAAGCAGTTTTGAGTATCTGCTATCTGCTAGACACGAGGAAAGGAAGTTCAGCTATGAGTAGCTTATACAAGGTCCCTGCCTTCAAAGGACTTTTATTCTTCTATTGAGGAATAAATACCATAAAAGTAAACAAATCTTGAACAGGATCATTTCAGAGTATGCTAGCACTGAGGGAAAAATAGCATGACGTGTATTTAAGAGTAACCTTGAGTGGGCCAAGGTGTACACTGCTTTAGGATATATGAAGAAGGGCTCTTGGAAGAAGGGGCTTTCAGTCTGAGGGCTATGTTAGAAGATTGGGGAAGAAAGTTCTAGGCAAAGGAGAAATCAGGTAATGCAAATGTCTTGAGCTGGAATAAGTATGGCCCGAATGTTCATGTCTCTGAGAACATCTGTTCATATACTCTGTTGTGACTTAGGGATACTACCTGGAGGGGCACCCAAGTCCTGTGTCCTACCATGAGTGGCTCAGACTCTTAGGGAATTTTCTGTTTTGTCTCCAGTTGCATAGTTTTTCTAAATCCTCTCAGTTGCCAGATCGCACATGATGCTTCCACCAGTGTGGTTTCTCAGCCTCTCATTAACCCTTTGACTGCTCAGTGCTCAGAAACAAAACATGCCTACAGCCTCATTCTCACCAGGCGAGCATCTTATAATTGAATGCCTAGAGATGTGTTTTATACCACCTGAACATCTTGTTTGGAGTATCTTGTTTCAGCCGCCTATAGGTGGTTGTGTAGTTTTTAGTCAATGGATTACTTTGCTTGCAATTGCCCATGTCTTCTTTGTGCCTAGGTTCAAATTTCTGAACCTGTTAGGACTATGTATGAAATAGAGTAAAAAGTCTTCATATTGAAGTTAAAAATGCACTCCTAGTTTAACATCCCTGCTTTTTAGTGATAATTGCTGTTTTGCAAAATTTGAGATAGGTGAGATATTACTCTTTCATTAGAGATGAGCATATTCTCCTCTGGTATTTGTTAATTCATTCTTTTTCTTTTTTTTTTTGATAGTGTGTCTGATTCTGTCATTCATGCTAGAATGCAGTGGTATCCATCATGTTCACTACAACCTCAGATTCTTAGGCTCAGGTGACCCTCTTGCGGTAGCCTCCCAAGTAGCTGGGAACTAGAGTGGGTGCCGCTATGCCTAGCTAATGTTTTCTGTTTTTTTGTAGAGACGTGGTCTCACTCTTACCAAGGCTGGTCTCCAACTCCTGACCTCCAGATATTTTCCCACTTTGTCTCCCAGAGTGCTAGAATTAATTATAGGCATGAGCCATTGCAACCTGCCTGTTAATTCCTTCTTTTCCCTACTCTAACCTTTTGAGACATTCAGCATTAGATATATAGGGTGTCCATAAAGTTCATGTGCAATTTAAAATAGACAGCTAACTGACTGTAGCTATCAAATGGGTTGCTGTTGATAACCTTTAAAAGTAAATACATGAACTTTATTATTCTGCCAGTTCATAGGGGAGTTGGTAAAACGTCTGACAAAAGTTCAGACTACAAGGTCCCTGCCAAAAAAGGAAGTAGTAGATGGTTTCATAAAATGCCATAGCAGAGATCTTCCACATTCCTTTGTTCATTTGGAACCATTAACTCCGAGTGTTCAAGGAGATTAAAGCCCACTCATTAATTTCTCTTTAGGTAAACCCATCCTTATGTGGTAGTCATCATTTCCCAAAGCTGAACTAACAGGTTGTTTTCCTGCAGAAACAGAGCTTTTTTCCTTTCTTAAAAATCCTTAAGAAATGTTAAGATCCAGGGCAAATTTAGACATGCCTTATACAATGAATAGGTGGTATGTTTGAAAAAGCGTACATTGCATCTTAGAAGGGTATAGGTGAAACTTACTAAATGTAGAATATAAACGTCTGCACACAATAACGAAGAAAATGCCATGAAAGCTATGTCAACCAGTTCAATGAAAATATTTCAAATTATATATAAAAACAGCACAGTGTACCTCATGATTGCGTTTATGTACACAGCCATGATTTAATAAAAAAAACAAAAGAAAAAAAAGCATAAGCTGATTTCTTCTCTTACGTAGTGTATGACGCTTAACAAGCTTTTTTACCTCTTTATGCCCCAAGGCATTTCATGGGGGAATAAAGGCAATAATAGGCATCGGGGGGGGGGGCTGTCACGGGGTGTGGTGCACCTTTGGGAGTGGGACACAAATATAAGCTGGTCCTTGTCTAACAAAATCAGTGTAACCTGGTTCTGTGTACCCTCAATGAATCCCCACAATTAAAAAAAAAATGATGAGAAATATTTTTTAATGTCACCATGAGAAGAGTTTATCAAAGGATAAACCCATTGAATTCAGTCTCTTAAGTGAGTGTTTATGTGTATTATTTTCTTTCCCTCATCCTATCCTAGCAACCTGAATGTCTTGTAATTGTTTTTAACTCAGATTTATCTCTGAGAACTGATGTGTAGTTCCCCTGCATATGATTTGGCTCTGTTTTTAGTTTCAACTCATCAGAGAAGTCATTGGAATGCTGAAATAAGTAGTGGTTAGGAGATAGGCTCTGTTGTGAAAAATTTGGGTTCAAATTCCAGCTCTGCCATCCTGGACAAGTTAATCTTTCTAAGCACTTGTTTCCTAATATAAAAGATGGATATAATAATAGTACTTATTTCATAGGATTTTTTGTGAGATAATTCATGTTAACTTCTTAGCACATGCTGGTTCATACCAAGCATTTATCAAGTATTAGGTATCTCCTCTCTTTTCTCTAAATTACAAATTTTCTTTTCCCTGAAACTGGTAAAACATTTCCTTACACATGATAACTATGACTGGTATGTGAGCTGACTTGAGGCACTAAGCGGAGGAATATTTTATATAGTTAGAGGGATGTCGTAATTTTCAGAGTATTTCTATTCATGGTAAGTGATCCTCATTTTGCATTTATTATAGCTCTTTCTAATGCAGTTAGTTAATTTTTTAAAAGTGTGAATGGATTTAAAAAAGAATATTAAACGGAAGTACAGGTGGGCCTTAGCTGTGACAAAATTACGGAGTTGGAATGTAAGTGATACCAACAGTGGAAATAGCACAAAATCAGCTGCTGTCTAAAATCTGTGGTTTTCATCCCAGTAGAAAAAGCATGTGGCTTGGTCTCCACCATCCAAGTACTAACCAGACCCGACCCTGTTTAGCGTCTGAGATCAAGACAAGATCTGGCATGTTCAGGGTAGTATGGCCATAAACAAAGCATGGGCTTTAGGCTTGGGTAGATATTAGTCCTTCTGGCCAGATTCTTCCTCACATCTAGAGATAGAGAAACTGGTGGTCTTAGGCTGACATTAGCACTTTGTGGTTCCATGACTTTGGGAAAGTTACTTCATCTTTCTATCCCTCCCTTCCTATGAGTGTTTACTGAAAGCTTACTACATTTGCTTATCTGAGAAATGAAGATGATACTTAACAGGATTTTTGAAAAAAAAAAAAAAATGTAAAAAGGTAATGCATATGAGTAAATGTTAGTTCTTATGTTATTTAGGATTGGTGGTTGCAAGTGAGAGAATCCCAGCATTCACTGACTTAAGATAGAAGACATTTACTGTCTTTCAGGAAGGTTAGCAATGGCATATGCCTTAGGGACAACTGGGGGCAATGACTAAGGTGTCACAGGACTCTCCCCACCTGTTATCTCTGGTACTCTGTCTCTGTTAAATGTCATTTTCTCTGACCAGATTCTTCCTCACATCTAGAAACAGAATTATTGGTGTTCCTAGGCTGACATGACCAGAAAGGGACTGAGTGTTGGGATCGTTGTTCCTTAGCCCCAAAATCCTTGAAAGGACTTTGAGCCCAATATGGGTCAGGTGCCTACCTGGCCAGCCATTGGTACCTAGGGAACAGGAGCTGAACAAAAATGGCAGGAGGGACCATTTTCCAGAAGAGGAATGGTAGGTGCTTTCTGCCATTGCATTTACCCCTTTGAACTTCCCTGTGTAACCCTCAGAGAAGTACTTACTATGGGCTTCATTTTTCTTAAGTTGTGAGGTTTAGATGATGTAATGGATATGAATGCACATTTAATGTTTTAAAATATTGTATATGCACGTTTATTATTAAAATATGCAGCAGCAGACCCCTAGAATCCCCCCACTTGTAGCCCAAGTATTCACATGACTGTGTTGATTCATCACTTTAAAGTATTACCAGCATCATGGCAGCATTCTTCATTACTGTGCTTTTTTAGTAAACAGGTTTTTAAAAATAAAACTGCCATATGTCATAGCTATTTTTTTTTTTAACACTCAAAGAAATCCTCAAACTTTAAAAGCAGTGTGAAAAGCTTTTCAGGTCATTCCTACTTATCACACCCCCTTGTATGTTTTTTTTCTGGTAGAAATTACCACTAGGTCATAAAATATGTTCAGTTCCCTGGGTATTGTGCCATTCACTTCTTCTGCTTGCCAGTCTCCCTTAACAGATCGTAAACTAGTAAGAGAAGGAAATAAGCCTTAAGATTTCTGGGCGGTGCCTGTGGCTCAAAGGAGTAGGACACTGGCTCCATATGCTGGAGGTGGTGGGTTCAAACCCAGCCCTGGCCAAAAACTGCAAAAAAAAAAAAAAAAAAAGATTTCTTAGGTGCCTTTTAAGATTTTCTTTCCTATGCATAGCTTAGCATGATAAGTGACTGAATGCCACATTATTCACTCCACAACACTGAGATTGGTAGAATGACTCTGCATTTATCCTGAAAACATAACTGCTTGAATACTGAGGACTTCAGTCTCTGAAATGGTTCTTTGCTAGTAAATAACCAGTCTGCTGTTGCTTTTCTGCTAAGCAAAACAAATGCAATTATGAATGAGTTTTTCTTTTTAATTTACAAAATTTTTCAACATTTTCCCCCCCTTATTTTTTTCTTTCAGGCTCTAGACCAAGATAGAACAGCTCTACAGAAAGTGAAGAAGTCTGTAAAAGCAATATATAACTCTGGTCAAGGTAAGCACATAACAATATCAGACAATATGCATTATAAAGAAGACTCGATACCATGGAAAAGTAGTTGAATGAAATTCAGATTTTCTCTCATTTTCTTCTCTTTCTCTGTTATCTGCCCAAACCTATTGGTGTTTCCAAAGTAAAAAGAAGAAAAAAACATTAATTGCAGTGGATTGATTATTTATTCAAGGACTTAATGGAGTTATAGGTAATTTTGTACGGATGACATATAAGATGTATATCATCTTTGTGGCTTCAGTTAAGCACACCAGACTGGCAGGATGAAAGAGAGGAGGGAACCAGGTTAAATTTAGATCTAGACCTGCCAACTGTCATTCTTTTGTCAGAAGGAATGCCAGATAACCTGTGTGACTAAATGTTTATTAGCTTTGGTATAGTGACTTTGTCAACTTGGAGACAAAAGTTTGTTGTCAGTGAGTGGAAGGAAACAAACCAACTTAGAAGAACAGTGGGTAATCCAGAAAAAATGGTAAGCTCCATCACCACAGGGAAGGAGAGACTTAGAAGCAAAAGGAATTTCAAAGTTTCTAACTCACATCTTTTGTTACCATTACTGTAGTACCAGCTCCCCTACACAGAGGTTAGTTCTGTAAGAAATCAGTTGTCTGAGTGCCTCAAAGGAGTAGGGCGCTGGTCCCATATGCTGGAGGTGGCGGGTTCAAACCCATCCCCGGCCAAAAGTTGCAAAAAAAAAAAAAAAGAAAAGAAATCAGTTGTCTGTAACCTGACAAAAGTGGGAGAAGGTAGCAGACTATAATAGAAAGGGCACAAGCTTTGAAGTTGGACAGATGCGGGTTTTCATCTTTGCTAATTCATTTGTTAGCAAGGTGACCTCGAGCGATTACTTCACTTTCTGGAACCTTCGTGTTTCTCATCTGAATGAGAATAATGGTATTACAGAATTGTTGAAGAGATTTAACAAACAGCCCTTCTATAAAGGGCCTGCCAGGTCATGGGTGTTCAGTAAATGCCAGTTCCTCTTAATTTTATTATCATAAAATTATAGAGCAGAAAGGAACATGAATGAGGCAGAACCCTCAGGTACTTTATGGCCCACCTCCGTCATCAGGGCTGGGGATCAGTAACCTAACTAAACTAGATACCAAATAATCTCTTGTTCTTTAAAACCCCTAGGCCTTGAGACAGCACCCTTGCTGCCTTGATTTCACTTCCTCATTTATTTGTATACAATAAAACACTAACTTCTCATTAAGATAGATAAATGATAACTGTTTAGCGGTGACCAATGTTGTTTTAAGTCACGTCCTAAGTCCCGATTTATAATGCCTTTCCCTTTGTTTTAATGAACTCCCACATGTGGTAGGCCCTTAATAAGTATTAGTTCTCTGGAGAAAGCAATGGGGTAGATAAGTACCATGAAGGAGGCTTCTGAGATACTGATATTGATTTGTTTCTTGATTTTGGTGGTAATTACATAGTTAAATTCACTTTTTGCTAATTTATCAAATGTTACTCTTATTTCACACCCTTTTTAAAAAAAGAGAGAAAGTCAAGTAGTGTGGGTCTGAGTTTGAATCCTAGCTTTGCCATACTTGTTAAAGTCAAGTAAATTAAACTCACATGCATCTTTAAATTTCCACGCCATAAAATAAGAAAGTTATGTAATTTGCATAGTATTATATGGGCAAAATGAAATAACATTTAAGGTCCCTAATAACGCTGCTGTCACTTAGTAGGTGTTTACTAAATGGTAGATGGGGAACAGGGAGCAGCTAGATTGATAGCATGTGTGCCTTCTGTTGTCTGCTTGCCAGTCTCCCTTAACAGATGGTAAACTCCTGAAAGAAGGAAATAAGCCTTAAGATTTCTTAGGTGCCTTTAAGATCTTCTGCACGTGACTTTGGACCACTCTGAAATTATAAAGAGCTTAATGAGCCTTTATTTGCCTTAGGAAGAACTGTCAGTTCTCTATAATGTAATGGTTCATGCTGGAGGCTCTCAGCTTAGGAGCCACAGAAAGGAGACCCTTGCTTGACAACTATGAGGTGCTGCCATATTACTGTTCTGGGGGCTCCATGTCACTCTTTTCTTTTCCATATATTCTTGCTGAAGATGCATTTCATCCTTTGGTGACAGTGGCAACATCATTCAGCAGCTCATACAAAGGCTTTTTCACTTTAGAACGTGCTTCATTTTATTCATTAAAGAGTTTGCTTAGTCACATCTTCCCTGGATAACAATAGGGAGAGGCTGTCCCTGTATCCGTATAAGGAGAATTCAAGGGGTGGGTGGCATCTCCTCCCACAGACTGTACTCTCCTTGTGGATGGGGGAATAACTGAGCTTTAAGTCCCTCCAGCCTGGTTAGGGGTTCTTCTTCGTGCTTGCCTCTTAAATTTGTACTATCCATTAGAGTAGCCTCTGGCCACGTTTTAAATTTTAAATTAAAATCAAATGATATTTAAATCTAGTTTCTCTGTCTCAGTAGACACATTTCAAGAGGTCAACAGCCACACTATGACTAATGGTTACCTTATTGGACAGTGCAAACAGAAACATCTCTGTCTCCCTAGGAGATCCTTATGAACAGTAATACTACGGGAGAACACGTGTCCCATTGTGTTACCATTGCTGACCGTCTGTCTCTCTTGGATTAGAACAGTGATTCTCACCCCTGGCTATTTATTAGAATCACCTGAGAAACTCTTAACACCAGGCATCTCTCAGACCCACACCCTAGACTTTTTCCAGAGTAGGACTCAGGTATTGGGATTAAAGAAATCAGGTATTGGGATTGAAGAAATATTACTCCCCAGGTAATTCTAACATGCAACTAGAAATGAGAACTTTTGCACTGACCTATGAACTTCGTGATGAAGGTTAGTACTATGTCTTTCATCTTTGTGTTATGTGCATTTGAGAACAAATTTTATTAGTTCTTTCAAATAGATATTTATTGGGCAAGTATTATATGGAATTACATGTTGGGGGTATGGCACAAATCAGAGTCTCTGCCTTTATGAATTTTATAGTCCAGTGTAAAAGAGAAGTATTTAATCAGATCATCAAAGTGGAAAGTATTTATAACTAGAAACTAGAAAGTGCCATAAAGGAAAGTTTACAGTATACAAAGGGAAATTGTGAGAGAGATCTGATGTAGTATGAAGAGGGCTTTAAGGAGGAAATGGAGCTCATTGGGTGTTTCCACTATGCTAGGCAAGCCAAACAAGCCTATCCAGGTAACTTCCATTATCCCATTTTATAGATAATGAAATTGAAGCTCAGAGAGCCAGACTAACTTGTTCAAAGTGCCATACCTAGCAAGTAATGGGAGGAATGTGTCTTAGTCCATTTGCATGGCTATAAAGGAATACATGAGGCTGGGTAATTCATAAGGAAAAGATACATTTGGCTCACAGTTTTGTAGGCTATTCAAGAAGCATGGATATCTACATCTGCTGCTGGCAAGGGACTCAGGTGCCCCTACTCAAGGTGGAAGGGGAGGGAAAGCCTACATGTGCAGATCGCATGGTGAGATAAGAGGAGGAAGTGTCATGCACTTTTTAACAACCAGTTACCTTGGGAACTAATAGAGCAAGAACTCACTCATTAGTCATGACTGGCAGCAAGCCATTCCTGAGGGACCTCCCCCCATAACCCAAACAGGTCCCATTTGGCCCCATCTCCAGCATCATCCAGATTTTGATGTCCAATAGGTGGGGCCAAACAAACCATATCCACACCATAGCAGAGAGCCTAGCTGACCCCACCTTTACTCTTTACTGCTACTTACATCTCTTGTCATCTGCCTAACACAAATAAATTGCATCATTGGCTGGGTGGGTTCCTTCTAGGGCAGCTTCCTGAGGATGGTGGTTAAATATGCACTAATCCTGAATATGCGTGAATGGATTCATCAAATGTAAACTACCAGTTTTGTAATCCGAAGGATGACTTGATGGTGAGACCACAGTGGTAGTTACCCTGCCTGTGGTTCAGAAGTGTGAGGATAAACTCAGATCCCTCCAGGCTCTTCACATACTGCCCAGACCTGATAGAGTTTCTTCAGGCATAAAAATGAGCACAGTATATCTGGGTTTTGGTCAGCATGTGTGGACTGACCAATTTTTAAAAAATAGCTAGATGATTCCACTAATTGTCCTCCCTCCACCCATCTTCCCCCTCCCCTCCCCTGCCCTCCC
>CAUYON010039159.1:0-11979 GCA_963573935.1 Arctocebus calabarensis | reverse complement strand
TTTCTCTTTCATATTAGCTTTAGTGAACTTAATTATGATGTGCCTTGGGGATGTCTTATTTTGGTTGAGTTGTGCTGAGGTTCAGAAACTGTCTGCTATCTGAATTTCAGAATCTCTTGGCATGTCTGGAAAGTTCTCTTTTATAATCTCATAAAGAAGAGACTCTGTGCCTTCTGACACCACTTCATCATTTTCAGGTAACCCTATGAGGCGAATATTGGTTTTCTTTGAGTTATCCCAGAGCTGCCTGAGAGAATGATCCATTTTTGCCTTCCATTTCTCTAGTTCTTTGTAGGTCTGGGAGCGTTCGAAAGCTTTGTCTTCCATGTCAGAAATCCTTTCTTCTGCTTGCTCCATTCTTTTACTGAGGGATTCTACTTTGTTTCTCAGATCTTTAAGGGCTGCAACTTCTTGTCTCAATGTGTCAAAATCTTTGGTCAATTGGTCTTTGAATTTCTTGACTTCTTGAGACAATTTTTGAAATGCTCCCAAAGTTTCTAATTCCAATTTTTCCTCTATTTTATTGATGTTGTTTGCGATTTGAATTCTGAATTCGATTTCTGACATCTTAGCCATCTGTTTATACATAGGATCATCATTTGTGTCCACCAAATAGTTCCTTGGGGGGGTTGATCTACTCTGGTTGTTCATGTTTCCAGAGCTTTTCTGCTGATACCACCCCATCTTTATTTTGCACCATTTGGCTGGATGAGTAGGTAAGGATAAGTTGGGTTGGGGGTTCTAGGTGTAGTGATTAACCAGTCCTTTGCCTGTAAGCTGGGACTGGTGTTTGTACCTTTTCCCCTAGAGTTTTGCCAACCCGTACTTTGCTACTGCCTGCACTACTGGGGGCCTTCTTGATGTGGTAGGGTTAAGTGGCTCTGTCTTATTTTCAGCTGGTCTCTGTCTTACCCTAGAGAATTGGTTACTCTTTGTTGGAATCTGAGCTGTGGAGGAATACCAGCAGTTAGGTCACCTTGCCCCCCACAGACAACAATTAGAAAAGGAAAATCAAACCTTCCCACTACTTCACACCCAGTGTACCATGTTGGAAAGTCCTTGGGTGATTGGCCCAGTTGAAGAGGTCCCAATCAATTGTCCCAGCTAGTATCAACCTCAAATCAAAGAGTTGAAAAGTCTCTGGCGACTAGATAGCAGGAGTCTGCAGGCTGCTCTAGTATAACTTGCTCCAGGTCTCTGTGAGCTCAGGAGGGCTCTAAGTTCCATAATGGGGATAATGTATGTACTGTAAGTTCTGTTTTAATTCTGATTTTAATTAAAGTGCAACTATTTGTACATTGGAGAGGATTTTCAAAATGGATTATCCATATGTGACATTCAAATTCTGTTTTGATATAAAAGCACTATTTTTCTAGGGAAAAAAACGCACTTTTAAATGTTGCCTCATGAAGATGCTTGAAAATATTTTGGTACATATGCTTTGATTTTTAGGGTTAAACAAACAGATTTTCAACTACCACCTAAATAGAAAAGTAAGAAACTTTCATTTGACCAAAAAAAATCAGCAGAGATTTATTGAATGCTTATAATGAGTGAAGAACCAGGGGAGCAGTAGAGGTGAAGACAAGTAAGTGAATAGTTACTATTTAACATGATAAAATGTTTTATTAGAGCCATTTCGAAGGTACCATTAGCAAACAAAGAAGAACAGATAATGCAGGGAAGCGGTGAATGTGCACCTCGAGAGGCACCTCAAGATACACATGTGGCTGAGTGTGCTCGGAGCAAATTCAGGTGCAGGCCAGATCATGAAGGGCTTTGTGTGTTACCTTCAGGGGTTTAGTTTTTTTTTTCAATTGAAGAATATGGGGAGTCTCTGAAGAATTTGTAAGAGAGGAATGATGAGATCAGATATGTCAGATCCCTTTGGCAGCAATATGAAGGATAAATTTGAGGGGGCGACTAGAAGCAGAGATAGAACTATTTAACTTTGTATCAAGTACTTCAGGTGAAATAAATTAGATTTTTCTTCCCCCAGCTGATAATTGTAGCTGTTGCTCTCTTTAACTGTGGAATGATTCTTGGATGTTGTCTTATTGAGTCCAGTTTGATTCAGAGTAACTTCAGAGAGCCTGAATCTAGTGTGACTAGTTTAGATCAGAAAAAATAGAATCAGATTAATTTTGTTCTTTTAACATTTCTTGAATTAATTACTTGTAGATATAAGACATCTCAGGACATGGCTAACATGGCTTTCACTATACTATTTCCACTAAAACTGTCTACCCAATGTCATCGTAATCTCTTTTTCTTGAAGCCCTTTTTCTCTGTTGCATATAATACTGTTGAACCCTTTATCCTTTAATGTTAATTTTACTTTAATTTCATTGACACACTTAGAATTCTCTTTTCTTTAGTTAGAATCCTTTCTTTAGTTCGACAGTCATAATCATTACTTAAGTTAAATCATTTCTTGAGCATCAGACTCCTGAGTACCTGCAACCTCACCTGCTCTCCAGATGTAGACAAATGTTTGTTCTCATGGTACTTCTCTGTTTAGCCATCTTTAGAGGCTCCCCACTGCCCATAGGATCAAGGGCAAACTCCTCAATGTGTCAAATAAGGCCTGTGTCAATATCCCTGTTATGCCATCCTCCAGCCCACCAATCTCTTGCCACCAACCTGCACTTCCTTTCCTCCTCTACTCCTTTCCTTCTTTCTGTCTCCTACCCACCCTCCTTTCTCCTTGATTTTTCTGGCCTTTGTGCAAACATCTGCATCTACCTGAAATACTACTTCTCTGTACAGTTTCCCTTTTTAGAAATCCCTGCCTCAATCCTTCAGCATGCTAGATGAGGTTCATCTCCTATTTGGAGGTTGAATTCCCCTCTTCTTCAGCTTCCCAATCTTGAATGGACGTCAGTACTGTGGGTTCCATAGCTGCATGTATTTCTTCTAGCATTGCACATCATGTAATGACACTTGATCTTCACTTATTGCAGATAGAATTGTAAATCCTAGTGCAGGCATTGATATGGTTTGCTTATATTTGGTTATAAGATTATCAATAAAATGCAATCACAAAGTAATAAAAAAAATTATAGAAAACTTTTGAAGATCCTTATGATCCTCAGATGCTAATGTGAGAAATACAGCTATAGATGATAGGACATGTGGGAGTTAAGTGAGAGACAGGAATTAAGCATATAGATTATGTAAACATACTACTTTCATTAATATGAGTAGTAAAAGGTATTGAGACCTAAAGTGTGCTAAATTATTACAACAATCTACAGGGCAGGTTTAACAGGTGAAACAACCTGTTAAACCTGTAAGGAGAGCTTAAAGATTCTCCTACAGTTATATAGCCAGTAAGTGGCAGAGTCAGGATCTGAATCCAGGTAGTCTGAATCTAGAGCTTGTGCTTTTTGCTCCTTCCTTGTTGAAATAAAAACAGAAGTCTGTAATTTAATTATAATGTGTGGAATTAAATCAAAACTATTTCTCTTTTTCAGAAGATTATTTAGGAGGCTTAAAGCCAAATTTATTGCTCACCTCTAGCTAGTGTGTATGATTTGCATTCTTATTTCTACTTCCCTGTTACTTTGTTTGAATTCCTTAAGTTTATCTTATCTTACTTTTATTATAGACCCATGTAAAATATTTTTGGAAGAAGGTGGTAATACATGAAAAGGGTTTTATGTTCCTAATTTTGCATTTTGACAGTAATTTAACTAATTGAAGGTGAATAAAGCATTTCTATAAAAAAATGTCTTCCATCATGTACAATACAGTCCCTCTACCTGATTACCCATATAAAAGTTTGCATATTCTACTTGAGCTGCTCTTAATCAAACTATGCCCCGCTAAGTAGGGAGCTCTTCTACCATTCTGTCAAACTGTAGTCTGTACTCATATTCTTACATATTAAGAACATGTTTCTCAATTGAGAAACCCAAAGCACTCAAGTTCAGTGTCACTTTCTCCTCCTGGAGTTTAATATGCTAGGAACACAAATTTTTATTAAGTTCCTCAGAATAAAAGAGGAACTTTTAATTTCCTTTTCAGAGTAGTGCTTAGCACCTAACATATGACTTGGCACTGGGATGTCTTGTAGATATGGCTTTGGTTCTTGGAGGGCACTGAAGATAGTTTTTCTGAAACTTGAGGTTTTACCCTTGGCAAGAAGATTTCAGAGTTCACCCCAGAGTCTAGAATAGGTGGAAATCCATAGGTGTATACAAGCCAGAGCACCCCTGTTTTGCATCTCCAGCTTCAAAAAGTGGGCTAAGACTTCACATACCACTCTCCTTGTAGACTGAGCCAATTAGACTGAGACTGTAGAAAAGACATTTAGTCTCTGCAAGTATAAACAGTTGTGTTTATATTAGGACAAAGGTAATGGGAGGTGGATTCTAATTCTACCTGTGATTAGCAATGAATATAAATATCTTTTGCCATAATTCAGTTCTTGTAATTGCACAGCTTGTCTGAGGTCAATTATAGTTCAGTCTGAATAAAACAAACTTTATAAAGATGCTGACTAAGTAAAGTATAAAAAGAATGGGAAAATGAGCATCACATGTACTCAATACTAAGGTGAAACTAATAGAGTAACAACTACCTGCTCACATGAGAGAAAAAATTACATGAAAAAGGGGGAGGTTTGGCAAATTCCCATCCAATGGGAACAATGCATAGGTATGTGGCACACTTCCTGGGTGAAGGACACAACTACAATTCAGATTTACCTCACAGATGCAAAGAATGTGCCTTCATAGCAATCATATGCACTCTCATATTAATCTGAAATTTAAAAAAAGTATCCTATAAAAAAAAATGGTAACTAATATTTCATCAAGCCTAGGGGCTAACTAATGCTCATGTGAACCTAACTTGGAATACTCCATGCTCTTTTACTTTTTACAAATTTTATTTTTTAATTATATGGTAAAATTGAAACATTTTAGTATAACATACACTTAGTTTTAGCTAGAAGAAATGTATATGTTATTTGTTACATTATCGGTCAAGTTAATTTCTAAACATTAGTTTTTCCCTTCTTTATTTGTGACATTTGGAGAGCTGCTATTTTTGTGGACTCAAAAACAACTGAATGATATTCATCCTATTCTGTTCCCTGAATATAATTGTACTAATTTGGCCATTTGTTGGCTTAATTTTTCTGTAATTAAAGCCCTGGTTTATGTGTGCAGGGAAAGGAAAAAGTGACATTTATTTTTTAAATTCATATAAAAATTAGGCTCCACAAATAGTACTTTATCGGTAAAGAGTAGACATCGTTAAATAGTATTTTTATGAGATAAAAATCCATACAACTTTATGAGTTTCAGAGGAACTTCCTAATTTTTATTAACTTTGTGTTTGGTGAGCAGTCTTGTATATGAATTCTATATATTTAAAAAGGAAAGAGTCAATGCTTGATACTTGAGTAAGAGTAATATTCTTATTTATAGCCCAAATTTGCTGCTTTTTAAATGATAGAGGTTTATTAAACTTGGTGTTGTACACATATAAAGGAATATTTGGCCATTTTGATAAGAAAGGAAGGTTGAGACTTATTTTTCATCATTCTTCTCCAGTTTAGCTTTCTAGTTGTAGAAGCACACAGTGTTTGCTTTAGAATAAGGACAGAAATAAATATTTTGACATACTGTCATTGCAAAGGCAGCAGTTCTTTCACTGCTCATTTCACATTTGTAACTTTGAAGAAGCAAATTTATGGCATGAATTTTTCCTGGCTTCTTTGACCTTGAGGTACAATCTGATTTGCTTTGTCAATTTTTTATTTTATGATACATCACATCTCTGTCATGAAAAAATTAAACTTAAGAAGTATATTTTTTCATACTAGGATTGTGAACAGAGTACATTATCAGAGAATTATGTTTAAATGAATGTATAAGTATAGGAATATATAGGCTTAGCTACACCTCCCTACCTAAATAGCTTGTTACTGCACAATCAGTCGCTAGAGTTGCCATGAACTTGGAGCTTAATGAACAGGTGGAGAAAGAGGATGAATTCCCTGTTCAAAATGGATCTGACAGTTTATCGGGCAATTTCACTGATTGTTAATCCAGTTTGTTTGGCAATTTAATTTATCACACAGTTAGAAATTTCAATCCCTGGGTTTCCAGGTAGAAATTAATTCAGAAACATGGCCAGTACCTCTGGGATGAAGAGACCTGCTTAAGCTTTGTAAGGACATTTAGCAATAGGTTTTTTTTAATGCATAAACCAGATTTCTCTTATAATTCCATTTGTGTTTATCCAATTCTTCTTAAAATGTTTAGATGCTGTTGGCATTTGATGGTATAAACATGGCAGCAAATTAAGGTTCATTTGTGTGAGAAGACTTATAAATTACATAGGTAAATTGTTAATTTTAATTTATTGGTTAAATAACTACTAAAATATGTTATATAATCTTGTGAATATAATTCTTTTTTTCATATAGAAAATTGCTGATCTTGAGCATGTTTTATAGCATCCATAGCAGTAAATAATGAACGGAAGAAATTATTTCTTTAAAGCTCACAACTTTACATTTTCTGGATACTTACAAATTCTTTAATTAGGCTGATTTACAGATCATTATTTTGCTTAAAAATACCTACTAAAGTAATTTATTTGACTATAAGGAAGAAATACAACCTGTCTCTCATATCTCATTCTCTGACTCTGGTATTCACAAGGATGAGCCTCATTAAATGGTCTTGGCTTAGGACCTGACTGTGGTTTAAAAAAACTTCAAAAGCAGAAACACATTTTCTTCACTTTTTAAAGACACGATTTATAGTGCATAGAAAGTTAAATTGAATATTGATCCTTGAAAAGTAAATGTGTCCTATTAAAAAATGACAGAACAAAAGAACACAACGGAAGATTATAGAGTGATTGATTGTCCAAAGCCTGGTGATAGGAGCCACCCCTTTATGTCATCTTCTCCAGGCATCTGTAGCTCTGAAAGGGTGACAGCAATGAGGCTAGAGGAGATTAGCTGCACCCTGACATAAACTGTTATATTTTATAAGAAGATTGAGGAAAGTTGGTAACAAATCATGTCTAAGAAGGAATTTGAGAAATGAGGAATAGGGCACAAAATCAATAAGATCTATGATATAACTCCAGGAAGGGACACCAGGGAATTCCTTATAATTTTGCAAACTCTGAAGCACCTTCAGAGAGAATTTAAGTCAGTAAAAGTAATTGAGATGACAGAAAACCATAAACTGGTGTAACACTGTCATTGGTTAGATATGTCAGGCAAATTGTGACTATCATTCTTATGACCAGGCTTATTAAAGTAATATCTTCATAATCTAGAGGGGCTCAGTGTTGAATCATCCTGGAATCTTTCCCAAATCTCTGTTATGAGTCTTTGGCATTTTCCCCTGGAACATATTGCGGGCCTGAAACCTTGTCATTTCAGAAACTGTCCTTTTATTTTTACCTGTAAAGGAAAATGGTCATTGAGTTCCTTGGGAATCAAACCAAATGAAAAAAAATCTACAGGGCATGATTTGATTCTTTCTTTCTTTCCTGTAATAGCAATGGTGGTGTCAAACGTTAGTGGGTATCAGACTCACCCAGGAGCTGCTGCTGCTGCTGACAAACCACAATCCATTTGAGGTTTTTTCACCCTTTTGTTTTATATTTTCCCTGTTATATATTTTCCCATACATTACCATTCCTATTACAATTACTGCCATTGTGATGATGATAATAATTAAAAGGAAAAAAATGTAAAAGCAGTAAATCCCAAATAAATCCATTGTGTTTTTATAAGTAATATTTGTTACTTATAAATAATACTGTGGCATATACTGAAATCTCCATTAAGATGAAACCTCCTTTAATGAACTGTGAGGATCTTGTAACAAAAAATCCTCAAGGTGGACTTAAGTTACATGAAGAAGATAGTGAGAGATCTTTCCTATTTGGGTAAGACTTTTGTTGCCTTTCCTTTTTTTAACTTTTGGTTCTTCAAATAGTTGGTTGCTCAGAGGAGATACCTTTTAATCTAAAAACTATTACGGTTGCTGACAGAGGCGATCTTACTGGAGAAACAATGTCTTCACCAGTTAGAAGTTCATATTGCCTTTAATTATGCTTCCAATAGTTTCAGGAGTTTAAGAGTGAAGTTGAGATTTATGTAGTTTTTCCTCAGTGCTATAAACATGTAGCTACTCATGGTAAAAACTAGGAATAAAGAAAAAAAGGAGCATATTAAAATAAAACATAGAGACATACAAATTGTAGTAATCTGGATTTTTCCTTTGAAACTTGAGATTTAGTAAGTAAACTTCTGTTAGAATTACTGGGCATTCACATATTATCCTTCAAGCATAAAACAAGGCCACTCTGTTAGTTATCCAAGATATTAGATCAGTAGATATATAGAGTCATATATGGAAGCATTGACTAGATTGCCTTGCATTGTGATAGAATTGGAGAATCATTAGTGGGTCTAATTTGCATGTTTTGGGAAGACAGTTGCTTGACAGTGATGACAGGTTTTATCCCTGCTGTAGGGTGTAGACTTGAGGTAGGGAGCGCTTCTGATTATTCTGTCAGTCTGAGGCCTCCACTCATAAAGTAAACTATTATTTAGGATTTTATCTTCTCATCTATAATTAAAATGCAGCTATAAAATGATATATGTCATTATGGTGGCTAGTCAGATCAAGAGCTTTCTGAAGTCACGGAGACTGTGTTATCTATGTCTGTCTGTCTGTCTATCTCTACCTACCTATTTATCTGTCTATCTATCCATCCATCCATACATACATATATACATACATACCAATGCCTTGTATCATGTCTAGCCCATTGTTAGTACTCAGGAAGTATTTGTGGAATTAAGAAATGGTTGAGTAAGTTGTTTCCTGTAAACAGGACTTTCATTATAGTTAGAATGTTGGCAAATAGACTTAAACATAGAGCATTTTCTATTTTAATCAGTTAGCAGGCCTCACTCAACTACTGAGTTTATTTATTTTTTTATGCAATGTTTTTTCTTTCTTTGTATTTAAAATTTCTTTTGAAGTAAAAATGATATTATAAACATAACAATGTAAATAAATTAAGAAGAAATATATTACACCAACCTGAGGCAGAGTGAAAACCCATGTCTAAAAAAAAGAAGAACAACAAAAAAACTATCTGGGAATTGTGGCAGGTGCTTGTAGTCCCAGCTATTTGGGAGGCTGAGGCAAGAGAATCACTTGAGCCCAAGGGTTTGATGTTACTGTGAGCTATGTTGCTACAGTACTCTTCAGAGGGTGACAAAGTGAGACTCTGTCTCAGAAAAAAAATTACAGATTATTCTACCTCCCAGCAAACTGTATTGATTTTTTCCAATTCATTTTTATTCATTTGTACATTTTGGGCATGGTTTTATTATTCGAACCCAGATATAATTTGGTGTACTGAGTTTTCTATGTAATATAAATGCTTTTATACAATTTTATACAGCTTGAAATTGTATTTTTAAATGCCTGCATATTATATTCTTATCTTTCTGTTCTCCTCCGGTATCTTATATACCCATCTGCTTTGTCTTTCTAGTGAATCCCCATTTAGTTTTCAAGCTCCCACTTTCCAATAATCCCCTCATTTCTGTTGACTTTTATGACTTTAGTCCTTTACACATAGAATATAGAGCATATAGAGTATTGATATTATAACTTTTTTCTGTTTATGATTTTTCTGAGAAGTGAAGTACATTAGAGCATGGATTGTATAGCTCTATGTCCTGATGCCTTTTAATTTACTAATAGTTGTGTAGTTGAACTCAACAAACATTTTCAGATACCAACATAAGGTATGAATAGAAGCATTGAATATATTGCGGTTTCTAAATTTAATGTTCAAAGTATAGTGGTAGACAGGAAGGTAGACACAATGTAGAAACTGCTCTTCTAGAATTGTGTATATGGTGCTAGGAAAACTCAGAGGATGACAATATATCCCTGCCCGAGCTTTTTCTTCTTATTTCCCCCCCCCCTGTATTTCCAGAATGGTATGGCTAGACTGAGAACTTCTAGCATTTTTATTGCCCTTGGTTTTTCTTGTTAAATTATTTTCCAGAAGATTCTGGTTTTTTTTTATGTTTTATTTTTCTCATCCCTTATGTGCTTATGTCACTTTCTCATTTATATTTGGTATCTTGAAATATGTTTTTCAACAAATTATATAATCTTTATATATTTGTGGCAGGGAGAATTATAAGATGTTTCTCAAGATTCCCCATCTAGGCCCTAAATAATCCCTGGGACTATAAATTTGATGGGTTTTACTCCCATAATTAAGTTATAATATATGGCACACTGTGGAGTGCAAATTATGAGGTGACAAGACCCCACAGTCTGGGAGATGCATTCAAGGAACAATCCCCAAACTACTTCTCCTCCCTTCCTAAAACAATATTCCTTTCTTCTTGCTCCCTCTGTCAGAAAGCACATAACCTTCTCTCCCTAAAGTTAATCTTTACCTCATGTACTACTACTTCCCCTCAACCTTGTAAGATGAAAATATTCCCACTCACTTTCCTTGCTAATTTGCAACATTGTTAGTTTAAAGCAACCTTTTTTAGGTATTATGTAAATAAAGCTGTTCACACGGTTGCCGCAGCCATCAGCTGCATCAGCCCTCCCGACCCTATCCTTATCTCTTGTGTGATCTTTGTTTTTAGTGTGTCTTATTTTCTCATTCTCCCCATTCCCGGTTTGTTTACTCTTTGCATTGGCTCTCAAAATCACACAAAGGAATATTATCAGGATGGGTCTGACCCTTTGTAAGTAGTTATGACCACATTAGTCCTTTGAAAGTACAATTTTCTCTGTACTTTCGGCCTACAGAAATGTGAGCTAATACATGGGTGGTGTTTAAATCTATCCACTTTGTTATTGCAATTTGTTATGCAGCAATAGCAAATGAATACAATATTCATCATTTATGATATTTGCTACATATATAGATTTTTCTTGTTTGTTTTGAGTTTTGCTTGTACAAAAGGTGAGTTTTGCTTATATAAAAGGTTTGCTTCTTTATATAATTGAATCTACTGAACTTTTTCTTAATGTTGCCTCATATCTTCACATTTTAGAAGAAATTAGGGTGGTAAGGGTAAGACTCTCAGTGGATTTAAGTAAGAGTGTCAAATTATGAATTTGATTGGACTCTGTCACTGGGATCCTTTCTGCATAGTAATTTATCACTTATCAACCTGAACATTGACTCTCTCCACTGCTGCTTAGATAAGAAAAAACAGAAATTTTCTTTTACAAAAATTTGGGAATTTCAGGTTTACTAAAGATTTCTTTTTGATATTTTTATGGAAATTTTATGTCTAATACTTCAACACAGATTGGCATGTAACAATGGAGGGCAACTCCCTTGTACAGATTAGTCTTTCCTTTTACCGTAATTTTTGGTAAGAGAAAACTTATCCATACTTTTTGTTTTCATTTGATCCTTCTTCCAAATTTGTTGGGTGGCCTACATCTAGTCTACTTTCTGTTTTTTTCAATGTTGTTCCAATCTCAAATGGCTTTCTACAGGTGTCTATCAGGAATGAGCTTTTGGTTTTCTTCCATGAGTCCAGTATTAAAAGCATGGTTATAAATGACAGCTTAACTGTGATTTTTAATACTCATCTATATCATTGTTGATACTTCAGATATTCCTGTAACACTCATGGATTGATGTTGAAAAACATCCTAAACAAGGGAATCCCTACTGTTGTGGATGCATTTGTTCTTTCAGCTTATACAGCTTTTTTTTTTTTTTAATCTTTTTTTTATTATTATTTTTTTTCATTAAATCATAGCTGCGTACATTAGGGCAATCAAGGGGTACAATGTGCTGGTTTCATATACAATCCGAAATGTTTTCATCAAACTGTTTAACATAACCTTCATGGCATTTTCTTTCTTTTTTCTTTTTTTTTTTTCCAGTGGTAAGACAGAATTTATTTACAGAAAAGAATAC